>OMLF01019940.1:14165-27941 GCA_900302615.1 Holocentrus rufus
GCTACTATATTATTATTATGCCAAAAATTCTATTTTATTCTACTTATTCTTATTTAATATAGATTTTTTGTATGTATATAGAATTTCTAATCACACACTAATGAAGTGAACTTATTATATTAGATTATTATTACATTACATTACAAAACTTGTAGTAGTAGTAGTGGTAGTAGTATTGTGCCAAAGATTCCATTTTTATTCCTTTCTATTTTAATTCTACTTATTCTTATTTAATATAGGATTTTTTTTGTTTATATTTTGATTTTGTAATTACAAACACACACACACACACACACACACACACACCACTGTGTGTTTTTTTGTAAGTTATGTGCAGTTTTGTCATGTATGTGAATTGCTGCTGCAGCAGCAGAATTTCCCTTTGGGGATAAAGTTCTCTATCTATATCTATCTAAATGTGTATTTCTGCTAATGCTCTTATCTTAAACCTGGCTTTCAATGATGCGCGCACCTTTAACTAATGTGGACGCAATCACGCGAATTAGTTTGAGGTGCTGAGTACAAAAATAAATAAATAAATAAAAGAGTTTTGAGGAGTCGTTTAGGAGATTGTTATTTAGTAGAATCTTCTGCAACAGCTTGTGTGCAATTGTCAGGCTCAGTAATGGTTAATTACGTGACTTAATTGGTTTGTTTGAACCTGTTCTGCCATTTATGCTTCTGCACAACACAGGATTTGATTGTGAACTCCTTAATAGAGCATCAGAAAATACTCCACCCATCGCTCTGAAACGTCCTTGAATATCAGTGGTTAGTGCTTTTGCTAATGCAGTTAAGATCCAGAGCTTTTCTGAGGGCCTGGTTGTGCCGGTCACAACCCAAAACCAAATGCGCAGAAAATCACTTTGTTTATGTCCTGCAGGCTTGTAAATGCCACTAACCTGCTGCTCAGGAGAATTTAATTTTCCAAGCCGTGCAATTAGATTCCATCACAAATTTATTGCTGCCTCCTGAAAGCCGCTGGCCCTCCGCTGGCTCTCATGTTGTTCGTGCTGGTGGTGAGGTCTCTGTGGTTCAGTTGTACAGCTTTATCACAAGAAATACTCTCATCTCACTCACACACAGGACTGGAGATAGAGCTTTGTCCCTGCCAGTGACATCCCCTATCTGGAAGAGTTGTTCACACTCTCTGAACAGGGTCCACCATGTTACGACAACATGTTGCAAGTCATTTTCATGTCAGCATTTGAATGTCAGAGAGCGAAATATCCGTCCAATTTCCATCTCGTGTTCGTCCAGTTCCCATCTCGCCCAGATCTTTTTCTAATTATACTCTTATTTTGACATGTATAATTATTGGACGCCTTTAAACAACAGCTTGGAATTGCCAACATAGAAGGCACGTTTTGCATTGTTGCAATGTGTTGCAAGTCCTTGCCAAGAGCATCAGACTAGTGAAGAACAAAATATCCAATTTCTTGCGTCCCTGAAATTATTCTCACATGGATCCAAAAAGTAGCGATGAAAAGATTTCTTGCCAAGGCTTTGAGGCCTCATGAGACTCCGTTCTTCTGCTCTGTTAATTATTTATTGTCTTGTTATATTTTTCTGTCCCCGTGAGCTTTTCGGAAGAAAATTCTGATCATTTTTTTAAGGCTGATGAATCTTTGGAATACCACTGATATTATGAGTTTTTTTATTATTATTATTATTCCTCATTATTTATAAGCTAATGTTCACTACTTTTCCCAATAGCCACAATTGAGAGGCAAATATATCCCAATCCTGAATCTGTGATTTCACACTCCAGTAAAGCTCCGTTGAGAAAGAAGTTGACAATATGTAAGACAAGATGGAAAATGTGATTACGAGAGCAACACAGGGGATTTTCTCAGGGATCAAGGTACAGTTTCTGGATCAGTTATTGCTGCTATTAAATTAATGTTATGTTGGGCATGAAAGCTCAACGTAGCATTGCACAAGTCTCTTATTGTGTCATGGCATATTTCTGGATTTTGCTTCTTGAAGACAGTATATTAGTGTTGCAGCAGCAGAGTTTACTTTTCTGGTTCGTGTTCATAAACAGATGCTGAATGTATAAAATATTACAGATACTTTCATGAGGTCCACTGATGAGGTGAATCCAGGTAGAAGCCATTACCCCATATTGATTTTCCTTCTTAAAACTATAGCAGTCACACAGGAGGAGATGTAGATAAAAAGAGTTAGAGAAGTGTTTTTAACCTTAGAGACAGCTGAGGTTGGGATTGTGCAAAAGAGGCTGCACCTCAATAGCTGGAAGATATTTTGACTTTGTTCAAAGCCACTGAACTTTATTTGGAATTCTCGTGGGATCCCAAGATTTCCAAAAACCCCAAATATGTCCTGCTGAATTACAGGGAAAATGATGCACAAGACATGTAAATATTTTCTATTTGATGTAATGCTGTAGCCATAAAACAATTGCATCTTTGCTTTGAATATTTCACTCAGTACAAGTGTGATGAGGCTTCAGTGAAGCATTGCAGCTGGCAGATACACAATATGGATGGAACATTTTCGTGCAATGTAGCAAAAAATGTTTTTTTTTCTATCTTTAAAGTTGCTTAAGGAGAAATTTGAGGGGAAATCAGGTAGTAAAGGCTTACATTGAATGGTATTCCGTGTCATCATTATGATATATTTGCAATAACCAACTCTTCAACATCACCACAAAGTGAACTCAGCCATGCACACACACGTTCCAGTCCTGTCCGCCACCATAACGCTGATGCTCCCAGCTGCTGTTGCATATATTACTGTGTGTTTTAGTAATTACCTTGTGACTGTCGAGCTTATAAATGAGCCTCTCATCCGTCTAATCAGGGTGGTAAACTGGCTGGGTCCCAACGCTCTGATTCCACACTAATCAATTAACACCTTGTCTGCGTCCGTGCTGCCAGTAGCTGTCCTGTCTGTCTGTGTTTAATATCTTTCCTTGCGTGAGAGTCGACCGATGCTGGCGGACTGGACTGACCGACCCGCTCCATCTTGCTGATGTATTGCCCTCCTGGGGAGAGGCAACGCATGGCGCCTGTGGAAGTGAGAGCATAATAATCGCCAGATGATTGTGAGATTAATTAGCTTCCTCTCGCCACTTGTCTTCCCCGCAAAATGGCGGAAAATAAGGCTGCTGTTGACATTGCAAATTGCCACGAGGATGGAATGATGAGATTAGCTGGGTGCCGTCCAAAGAGCACTTATTTCGCGTGTGGCTTGATGTATGTCCCCACAGCACGGCGCGCAAGAAATGTTGATCATTAGGACTGTTTCTGTGTGTTTTACAGTTATTTGTATTGGAAGTCTGCTTTAGTCGACAGTGTAGTGCAGAGAAGGAAAGAAGGGATGTGTGCACATGGTGTAAGCAGCTAGGATGCCCTATTAGGTGGTTTGTGTGCAGAATTTATGCACTCAGTAGAAGCATACATCGCTGTGGTGGATTCCCAGTTTGGTATTTAGTCCTTCACATAGATAAATAGTTCCATTTGTTCCAAGTTGTGATACATTGCATCCTGCTTTCCCCAACCATAGAGTAGACAGAGCAGATGCCTATGAGAGGTTTCACCCCGCTGAAAGGGCTAATCTGCGAGATCCTTTTTGTTTTTTGGCTCCATCTTTGGTTCGTATCGATCTGGCGTTTCTGCACTGCACTTCCCAGAGATCGCCTGTCAGTCAAACGGTGTGGGCGGGACTGCAATGTCTTTTTCCTTGGGTTTTCTGTTGAGTTTCTGTAGTTGGCGCTTTCTTCTTTGTCTAGCCATGGTGGCTGTCACTGCTCATGCTAACCACTCATTTCTTCTGCCGTTAATTCCAGACAAACTGCTGTTGCAGCTGTTGGAAACATAAAACACATCACAACTTAGAGTACGTGCCAGAGGATTTTTTTCAGCGTTTAGAACAGCAAATGTAAAAGCTTTTATGAACTGGCTACAGACTGGATCACTGTTGTGCTCTAGAAATTGGCAATATAGAGCAGAAACACAGATGTTTACTTCTTTGAAAATGCTGTGAATTCTTACTTTAAAGGAATTTATTTCTTGGCCTTATTTTCATGAAAGCACAGATGAAGCGCTGTGGCTTAGAGTCGACAAAGTTGTAATTACGTGGCTCGCCAAGACATTGCTGGCGCGTGACCGCAGTTAACCTGTACATTTGTTCACTTGCACATCAAAAAATGTGCAACTGTAATGCAAGCATAACATCCTACTACAGAGTACCTGAATCCTAATAATGTGCTCCATGCTTCAAGAAAGGTTCTACTAATTCCTTCAACTTAATTGCAAATTGCTACACAGAAACACAAAGCACAAAATACTATGAAATTATGACAAAACAACCACAAGGCCCCAGAAAGAACAATGCAGTATACCAAAAAGTAACACAAAGCACTAGAGAACCATAAGACAAATAACCAGTGCGAGTCCTGAGACTTGACAAAGTTTTGCCTCAGACCTGAAGCCTTTTAGTCTGAGGAACGATGCTGATTTGTCTGAGGTCTGAGGATGTCTCATAATACTCAGTTTCACTGTGGGTGACCACAACATACCAACTATGCATACCACAAAGTACCACAGAGTATTATACAAAGCACCACCCAGTCTGCCACAAAGTATCTAATTAAAGTCTAAAATTTGCACATTTGTGAGTTTCACTTAGATTCAGTGGAAGGACTTTACTTATATCCAATTTGAATCAACAGGATTATGATAATTTTCATCTGAGTTGCTATATTAAACCTAAGAAAATATTTTATCTAGTTTATCCCTCTGTCCAAGGTCCAAGGTTTTTGCAGTTTTGCTATGCATTGAATTTGGCCTTTGTTTACCACCTAAAAAAATGTTTTCACCCCTTATGCATGGTATCATTTCTTCTGCACAAAGTTAAATATACAGCACAGTGAGTCTGGCTTACCATTCTCTCGGTTTGATTGGTCCCTTTGCGCACAGCTCGACTTCTTATTTGTCTACAGATTTCAGTGTGGCAAAAGATTAGAACACTGTGTTTCGACAGGTCTTCCTCACTTGTTTATATGTATTTAAGTGAGAAATTATTCATAAAAATGTGAGAACAAGGTGTGTGCTATTGCTGGCGCTCATAGGGTTGTGTAAAATTATAAAACTGGGGAGATTAGCAAGAAAGTTGGTCAACTGTTAACTTGATAACAAATTATATAATAAACTATATTTTTCATAGAGAATACCTAAACATGTTTCACAGTTTCCTAAATTAAAGTTTAAAGACTTCATACAAATTTATTAACACTAACACAAATGTAACATGTTGAGCATGCTGCTTTTTATCACCCAAATAACAAGTGTTTTATTAAGTACTCAATGATACTGATGAAAAAGTAGCTCATGTGACAACCTACAATAAGAATTCAGTATGATGGGGGCTAAAATAAAGACAAAATTGTATGAAATAGACATTCAGAAATGGAGAATATAATCAGATAAACATTATAAAATGGTTTCTCTGAGAAAACAGCACTGTCCATCAGGTGAAATAACTGTCATAATATCAAGTGACCCAAGTCATAAATAGCCCAGCTGCTACCTCTAATATTTCTCTGAGCAGTCAAATATTTAAGTTGGAATGAGTAGCGTGTCAGTATTAATTCTGAGCAACACCATATGTTGCTGGCCAAAGCAGTTCTTCTCACCACTTTGTACTGACGCAGTCGCCCTTAGGCAGCAAAGACCAATCTTGACTTGGATCACATTTTGGGACACTAAGCAGTGTTGAGTGGAGTCAATACCTGGCAGAGATATAGCCAGACCTCAGCCTTGGAGTGGAATAGGAGCGCATTAGATTGTCACTACTGATGTTTCTCTCCTCGGGTCATTGAATTTATGTGAGTGTGGGTGTATTTACACTCTGAAGATGGATAAAAGCATTTAGTGAATTGCATATATGTGTTCTTACCTATTGCTATGAAATATTAAATAAAATGTGCTTTTGGGAGCATTAAAACTGTGATTATGAATGTTGCACAAGTTCCCTCTTCACTCCTGGATCATGTATTTTTAATCTGTTCATCAACTGGTTACCATTCATAATGAACATAAGAACTTAGAGGCCATTATTTATATTTAAGTTGAAGTGAGAGCAATCAATGGTGGAGGAGAGAATATTATGACTGGTCATTGCTTTTTTTGTATTACCTGTGATGCACAGGCAATTTTGCCAACGGCTACAGTATGACCAACAGCAAGTTTAAGCCTTACATGTTAAACACATTGATTTCATTGTAGTTATTAATAGTCCTTACGGTGCAGAGTACAGGCTGGAGAATTATCCTGGAATTTGACAGTAGTTGTAATATAATAACAGTAGTGGTTATTCTCCGAACAATGCTGTGGAAAAGGAGAGCACTCTCCATAAAACAAGAAATAATATTTTTGAGGAGATAAAGGACATAACATCAGAATCAGCTTCAGTCTAACCTTGCCGGTCCCATCTGTGGGTTCATCACAACAAATGCTGCTTTGTTCAAACCTACAGAACTTGATTTGAAATTCTAGATCTCAAGGTTTCCAAAGATCCCAAATATGTCCTGTTGAATTCCACGGAAGTGTGTCTAAAATGATGCACAAGACATGTAGATATTTTCTATTTGATTTAATGCTGCAGCCATAAAACAATGACTTTGACTTTGAATCTTGAATCTTGACTTTGAATATTTCATTCAGTTTAAGTGTGATGAAGCTTCAATGAAGTTGCAACCAGCAGATCCACAATATGAATGTGACATTGTTGTACAATAAGGAAAATGTTCTTTCAAACTTACTTAAGAGGAAATTTAAGGTAATATCATGGTTTAATGGGATTTATGATCAACTGTGTAAGTTGTATAAAAAAAAAAACTGCAGAAAATATCAAAGATTTTCACTTAATGCCAAGTCAAATCTCATTCCTCAAAGTTTAAGTGACTGTATTGTATGTATTTTCTACTTATTTTTAAATATGATTGATATGATTGTGGTAGGGCAGAACAGGGCTTTTACAGCTTTTTATGCCCAAGCTCACAAAGCCAACAAGGGCCTTGCCTGTCTTCGTGCCACCAACAAGCGGACCTCCACAGTGTCCCTTAATGCCAGAAAGGTCAGGCTGTTGATCCCCATTGTGTGGCCTGGTGATGTTGACAGACGTCAAGCCTACCTAACTTGACAGCTGTAATTTCTGCATCCACTGCAGTGTTACAGAAGAAATGTTAGGAACTTGATACAGGGTGGAAATAGCACACAACACAAATTGTAACAATGCAATAACCAGTAATGCAAGTAAGTATGATTAAAGTAATAATTTGTAAGATGTTCATTTTGCAACTATTGCTGAGTGATACAAGACAATAGTGAATCATCCAATATTCAGTTTGTGAAAGCGTTTACTGTTGTGGTACCACTTTCCTCAGAAAAATCCTCACAGAAAGTGATGTGTTTCCAGCAACAGCATCTTATTTAGAATAAACAGAATAAGAACTGGGTAGTTAGCATAAGCAGTGATAGCCACCTTGGCTGAACAGACAATAAAAAGAGCGTCACGTGCAGAAACTCAAACTCCATCAACAGAAAATCCAAGAAAGAAAGGTGTCAAAGCACCTCCCATATTGTTTGATTGACAGGTGATCTATGGGAAGCGCAGTGCAGAAACACCACAGCAATGAGAGCTGGGCTCCAAAGATGGAGACAAAATGACAAACAAAAACAAGACTGGGATCTCATTGATCAGCAATTTAAATGATAAAAACAAACAAACAAACAAAAAAACATGATGAATTGTAATGAAGTCAGTTCACTAACTCTTTCCTAGAATTTTGGAATGCGTTCTCATGCGTGTACTCATCTCCTCCCTTGCTATATTCCTCCAGCCCACACTCATACATACTAATACTAAGCTTTATCTCATATGCACATATCGGTTAGCTTTCATGCAGTTGCCCATAGTTGAATTGCTTGTACATCTGCTTAACAGAGCTTTTTCCCTGAAGTGATGGCTGTGTGATGTGTGTCAACATTTAGTTATACAGGGAAAAAAATGTTGTTTGTACTTGTGTTCTTGATTTGTGTAATTAGTTGGGCGTCTGTCTCTGTGGCAGTACTATGTGAGTCAGTCTACTGAACTAAATCCAAGCCATAATGTTTCCCTCTTACTTAAGGACTTCATCATTCTCATCACAAATGCTCTCAAGTAATCATATGTATGGAAATACTTTTGATAGTGTTGACTGTCTCAGTGGGTAGATGTAATGCAGTTTAAGCAGATTTGTTTAGAACTCTAAACACCCAAATGCAGATTAGAAAGCATGCAAATTATTTAGAGAACTTGAAAGGATGAGGACATTACATTAATGGTGTTTTGAAGTGTATTTTCATATCGCAACAGTAGGCATGGGATCTTGGCCTTACAAAAAAATATGCAAATGCATGCACACACACCTTTCTTGTTTCATTTTGGCCTTGAAATCTGACCAAACATTTTGTTGAGTAGCACTATTAGGTCTCAGACGGACTGCTGAAGCTGTAACTACTAATTGGTCATATTATTAAACATGGACTTCATTTTGTGGAAAAAAATAATGCAAATCCTAGGGGTAGAATAGAAAATGAAATATGTTTCAAAGTAAAATGAGCAAATATTAATTTGGTATTAAAGTGCATAAAATATTCATTCTATGTGTGTTTTGTCATAATTAACCATATTCGCCTTAAGCAGTGGCTAAATTGGATGAATGACATATTGCCTGGGTTTCAGAGAGGTGTAGACCTGGAAGGAGAAAAAAGAAAGAGAGATTTTTGACTTTTTTTTCCTTTTTTTTTTTTTTTTTTTTTTACCTAATGGCGTTTTCTTTGGGCCTATATTTTATGTAGGCAATTGTGTTAGCAAAGAGTTTTCATGGTATAGTCAGCCCTGTTTGTGGGTTTAGCAAAATAAAAGTTATTGGGTGTACCATATTTCTTCAAATAAAAGCCAGTACTTTACTGTTCTCAAACCTCTCCAATAATGGCTGGGGGCATCTTTTACACAAACAAAGGCTGGCCCCAAATACAAGCAAGGGACAAAGCAAGAAAAAAAGTGGGAGAGGGGGGAAAATATTTGAAGAGGGGGAAAATAAGCACACTGAGCACCGGTGCTCCAAAAATAAGCACACTGAGTGCCAGCAATTCCCCCCTCTCCTGGTCAAGGTTTTTGGGGTGGTTGGTCCAAAAAAATGAAGCAGATCACAAAACAAGGAGGCCCCATAGGAAAATATAAGTAAATATACTTATCAAACAGAGGGAATTAGAAATAGGCCTCTTTCAAATCAAAGTCTGCCTCAGTGCTCTACATTGAAGTCAATATGAGAGGGGAAAAGTGGCAAGCGTGTAACCATCAAACAGAAAATATGCTTTTGTTGTATCATGTAGCAGTACATCTACAAAATATGTTATTCCTGTACAATATTAATGGTTACAGCTAATATTCAGAAAGCCATAGTTAACTTACTCCACAATCATTTTTACCACAACTGTAATACAGTTTAGCTAGTAGCCTAACTTGAGATATCACTGTTTATCTTTAAGTTTATCTACAAGAGCTAGCTAACTGGAGAGAGGAGAATTAAGGTATGTTATTTAATTTTTTAGCTTCTTATTTGATGTGTGCTGTTGGTTGTGTGCATGGTTGTATGAATATATTAAGGTATGGATAATGTTAGGGTTTACAGTTTATGTAGTGGCAGTATTTACTGCCATCGTAATAGTAGCTAGTAGCCTACTTGGTGCTAACAGACCTAACAGTCTCTCTGTACTGTTATTTATCATATAAAGGAAAACAATGATTAGCCATATGGGGATAGTAGAACTAACTTTTTAATGCTAATGTCTTAATACTCAAAGAGATTTGATTGTGGTAACAGATTTGCAGAGCACAAAATTTCAAATTAGATCAGAGAAGTGTGGTACATCAAAGGGAGAGTGAACTGATATGACAGTGGTATCAAGTGAAAAAAATAGCAGGCCTCCTCTTCAGGGTCTGTGGCTGCCTCCTCTGGGGAAGCCGCCTCCACAACTTCTATCATCGGCCCACAACACTGGGCTTGACCCTCTCCCGTCCTTATGTACTGCACTAGGACTCTGGAGGGGGTTGGCGATGTGTGAGCTTACTGGGCTTTTCTCTTGGCAAGATTTGAGGGTGACTCAACACCTTCTGTCTCTCAAACTCTCTTTTTGATTTTTTTTTTTATCTATTCATCAATTTATTTTGTTTCTGTTCCTTCCCATTTATCATCTCTCTCATACCATATCACCCTCTCATGCTCATACACACACATATATGCACACACACACACACATACACACCTCCAGGCACACTCAAACATTTCCCGCTATGTCGCATAATCCTGTACATTTATCCCACTGCAGTATCACATCGCCTACACACCAGACTTCATTGTTCAGTTCCAATTTGTTACTATTTACAAACCACTGCCTTTCCAATTGTTATGTCATCTGTCTAAGGTAATTTGATATTTTATGTCACACATTTGTCATTGTTTTGTTCATTTACTGCTTTTTTTGGGGGGGATTTTTTTTTATCTTCACGTCTATATTGTTTCAGCAGGTGATGGGAAAAAAAGAAGG
This sequence comes from Holocentrus rufus, assembly GCA_900302615.1. Classification (NCBI taxonomy): domain Eukaryota; kingdom Metazoa; phylum Chordata; class Actinopteri; order Holocentriformes; family Holocentridae; genus Holocentrus; species Holocentrus rufus. Next base: position 24,788 of record OMLF01019940.1, read on the forward strand.
GATTGCTACAGTTTAATTTGAAATATAGCGTTCAACATTTGAACATAAAAATGAAAACACACTGTGCCTCAGCCTGCTATCCTATACATGGCTCCTGGATAAAGATGGGCACAGCTAAGTTTGGTAAAGGTCTCCCTGTTATAATAATTAGATGCTGAGTGATTTATTGTTTGAAAAAGCCTGGTTAGGTGTACAAAACAAGACAATATTGAGCTCTCTTTGACGCCAATCCAATGAAAAAAATAAATCCACAGTTCATTGTTCCCTTTAATGCAGTGAGCAGCTGTGAGATGCCACTGCTTGTTTGTCAGTGGTACACCAGAGGCCATGCGATGTGTCTAATGCAGCAAACCATGACCAGTGCTTCTCTTTGGCTTTGTGACCTCAAATTATCCTGCCGGAAAGTCTGGTTCTTCATAGGTCAGAAGAGTTGCTGGCAACAACAGTAAAGAGCAGTACCATCTCATTAGGTCACAAAACTTAAGCTCAAACTTCAGCAGGCTTTTGGCACATAGCAGAAATGAAGCTTGTGTGTTGTCTATCTTTTTGAAAGCAAGAGTAAGAAGGCAGTTTTTTTGGCAAGCAGAAGTTAGAAAAGTAACAGACTATCAAACTATCAAAGCATTTTTCTCACTAATCTCAGACAGCACATTGTTTTATAGTAGGAAATCTCACATTTTAACATTTCATCTGTAAGTAAATTGTTATCATTTCATATAAGACAAATTTGTGTATGATGTTAGACTTTAATAATTACTGACTTTTAGGTGATTATTGTTCTGAGAGACCCCCAGTTGCACCATGGGTCAGTAATCCAAAAGAGCTTGGAACAAAAAAAAAATTAACATTCCCTCAGTACTCTTTAGTTTTTCACATGAGGCAAAGGAGGTAAGGAAAGTTATAAGACCAGAATAAGGAGTGAGAACCCTGGGCGAAGCAGATTTTTGACATAAAAAGCTTTTCATTACATAGGCCTATGACACACTCTGTTAGGAAATTCTGTCTCTTGAGAAACTTGAGTAAAAACTCAGAATCCCAGATTTTTGAAACTGCAAATGGGATTTCTTAAACAGGCCTTTTCAAAATCTTTTAAGAAAAGTCTCTAGGAAATATATCATGCCAGGCCCTATTTGATGTATTTCACACTCAAAATGCCTGGCTTGACACTTTGCATACAGGCCCATGTTTTGTCCTTCCATGAAGCAAATTATATGCAGCATCGTGCATGGCTATAATTTAGCAGGATCATTGACAGCTAATTAAAGGAATTAAAAGAACTTGGTAAGTTAGCATGAGCAGCGAGAGACACAGTTACTCAACAGACAAAGAAAAGAGCACCACCTACAGAAACTTAAACTTCATCAAAAGAAAAACCAAGGATATCCAAGTACTGGATACACTGTTTGATTGACAGGTGATCCCTGGGAAGTAATTAAAATCAACTTACCTACTCTATCTCCAAAGATGCCGCCAAAATAAATAAGAATAATACTAATAAATAATAAAATCTCATGCAGTACTGCTTTAATTTTTACTCACTATAGCTTGAAAAAGAAGAATTTGCCCTGTGATGTCCTTCTGATTTGCAGCTCTATAGGGGACAGCTTGTAAAAGATAGAAAAGGTGACAGTGACAGTCTCTAAGATAAGGTCTACTCTATACAGTACTACCACTGTATCGAGCTTATCTGATTGGAAATGTTCCAGCAAACGTTAAATGTTGATTGATTGGATGATTTGATCTTCATTTTCTAGATTTGCATTAGGTGAACCCAATGTTACCATTTTTTTTTTAATGGGACAAATTTAATTCCACTGGATTTCCCTTGAAGTATGTTTTCAGTGAGCCAGCTTAATTCACCAAGATCCTTTCTACCTTCTTGATTATGACCCTTTGAAGAATGATTAATACTTTTTACGACAGATATAAAAGCATTAGCTTGTTGTATAAGTCCTCAATCTTTGTCACCCTGCATCAATCTGCCTATCAGACACATTTGAAGAGTGCATAGCTTGTCCAACTCTCTCACAGGGATTTGTTGCTGTTTGGCAATGGCACACTGCTGATTCCCTTAAGCCTCAAAAGCACTGCAGGAATTTATCTCCATTAAGAAACAGGATTAAAAGGCATGGTGGTTCAAGGGGGTTTCCAGAGCATATTTAGTACTGCTAGCGTCTTCTGCAGCAGGGCACACAGCACTTCCACTCACTGTCCAGTCTCTTATTAAATGCCATAAGATTAATTTTGTTTATTATTTTGGTTTCAAATACCCTTTTTGTTAGTGCTAGTGAACGGTCATTAGCTAGTGATCATTTCATCATTCTTATATCAAATACACAGGGTCTAACAAGGTTCAATGAGACTTTCTTATAACTCACGTTACTCAGTTTCACCAGCGTTTATGTGATTCTTTAATCTTGCCAGGGATAATTTTTTAGGTCAAGTAACAGTTTCAGTCACAAGCCCACTCCTCTAACCTTTTGGGTCTCACCATCCACCAAGTTAGCACTGCTCAATCCAGCTATGAAACATGTCAGTTTTACAATCTTGTGATGATACTGCAAGTCAAAATGGTTTGAATGCCTGCCTTGACATTGGGAGGTTGAGAGTTCACAATTGAAAGTTTTTTCAAGTGCGTGAGACTGTCATCCTGTCAATATGCAGTTGAGGCCATTGAAATAATTCAAAGCTTTTCGCATTGTGCCATGTAGCACTTTGACCTGCAGCGAGAAACAACATAGAAGCTTGTCTAACCAGTCTGAAAACATGCTGATCTGTGCCACAGTTGAACCCACAGTGCCGTGCACTTTATTCAGCTGCATTTATATTTTTGCACCTCAAGCTGCTTTATATGCTTTTGAAACAGGAGATCAGAGCCCACAGAGCTTTGCTGACCTCCATATATTGTAGAGTGGTGTGAAATGGAGACAGGACTCAAAAGTTAGCATTCTGTTTAATCTGGAAAGATTAATTTATAGCAAAGCCCAGAGCTGTGGTTCTCAACCTTTTCAAAGTTTTAAAATGCTGTGATGCAAAACTCCAAGGGATAGCTAATTATAATTGCCCAGAAATGTCATATGAAGCCAGATACTAGATACATATACAAGGAGAGTCAAATATTAAAAAATAATTATTAAAAAAAAAAAAAAGTGGC
>OMLF01019940.1:46068-61510 GCA_900302615.1 Holocentrus rufus
CTCCCCCCACCTTGCTCCCCCCCTCACTCCGCCGCCTCCTCTCTCTCTTCATTCCACTCTCACACAACAAGCTCAGAGCAGGTTTTAATGAATATTTTAGTGCCCTTTGTTCTCATTCTGGTGGCTGCTTGGGATCAATGATTAAGACCAAGCTCCCCGCTGCCCGCTACCCACACCAAATAGCTTGGCAAGGGCGTCTCCGCTTCTTCTTCTTCTTCTTCAACTCATATCTCCCTCACCCCAGCCCATCCCATCCTTAAATCCCCCCCTCTAGAGGAATACGACTTAGTTAATTAAAATATGAATTCTGTGTGAGGGAGATTGATGTGTGAGTGTGTGTTTGAGGGAGATGTGGGGGGATGTGTGTGTGGGTGGGAGGTTCAGGGGTTCCAGTTGGCCCTTATTGACAGCTGTGAGTTTGTTCACTCACTTGCTCATCAAGACCAGGGGAGGGAGAAAAGAAACAGCTTGAGAAGGAGAAGCGAGAGTCAGAGGGTAGTTATCATTAATCAAGACCATCCTTGTGTTTTTGTCACATTTCACATTTCAATAATTTATCACAAACAGGTGGCTGTCTTGCCACACCTCCTGCTGAAAGAAAAAGAACATAATTTATTTATTTCCCCTCCCTTCTTTTTCTACTGGAGCTTTTGGAGCGTAAAAAAAAGTTACCTGAGCTTTATGAAATATTTCACTTTTTGTAAAATGTCATCCTTACAGTGCCAGATGGTTGTTAAAAGTTACATGTCATCATCTAACAAAATGAACAATGAAAATTTGCAAACATGAATACAGTCATGGGAAATTGGCCCATATTCCACTTAGTAAGTTTTAACAGCACCTCATGAAAAAATAAATAACAGCGCTGTTGTTAGCAGACAACTGAGATTGACTCGTCGTGTTGCCAGTTTGTGTGGTCTGTTAAACTGACAGCTGAAAACCTGTGTAATTGTTTTCCCACGGAAAGCGACAGATGTTTGACTCCAGCAACAATACAGACAAATCCTAACAACCTTGTGTGTCATAGTTTTGGACCATTAAATATAATAATTGGCAATGTCTGACAATAGACTAAGTGCTCGTATGAGTTTAATACTTAACTGACATAAACCATAAAATAACAAAACTTAATTTCATTTTTATGACATTACAATAGAACATTATTATTTTACCCCAGAGACTCAAAGTGCACTGTCTTTACAGCCTCATCTCAATGAATCTTGCTGACCTCCATCTTTCCTAATAACCAGATAAAGTATATTTTGCATTACTAAGCTGGGTAAGTTAACTTTTCTTTCTGAGCTTCATTTCTGTGCTACTAATTGTGATTAAAGGTTTTTTCTCCTGGCCATGCAATGGCCATGCAAATGAAGTGTCATTTGTTATTTGACAACTGTTATTTCTACCGAGTTTTTTCAGTTGTTTTCAAGCTATGTCTTTTCCAAGGGAACAATTTCAGCTATATTTTTGTGTATATAATTTTTTTCCCTGCTGATCCTTTAAAAGTCTTATAAGGTATTCATTAATTTAAAAATAAGGCCTTAATTGGTCTTAAAATGCCTTAAATCAGTCTCTCAGAAGTCTTAAAAATTCTACAGACATGGAAAGTAAAAATTTAGGAATTGATTTTAAGGTGTTGCATTGTAAAATCTCAGAAAATAATAAGAAGCAGACAGATTTTTATAATTTACAGAATGCCTCTCATATTAACATCATGCAGACCAAGATAGCAGAACCAACAACACTCATTTTGTTTGTGGCAACAGATCAGAGCAACAGATCCACTGTCGCTAGCTAGCTACCACTAACGTTAGCCTAACTGCTACTTTAAACCAAGGAATGTTTTAAACCAAAGATTCTAGAGAGCATGTGGAAGAGCAAATTTACTTAAAATGGGCTCTATAACCCAGATTTTGCATCATGGTTAAAATCGGTTCATGGCTATGAAAGCAAGCCTCTTTTTTCAATTTTTGTTATTGTAAAACTGGAGTGGCATTAAAACATATTAAAAAGTCTTAAATCTAACTTTCCTCAAGGTGAAGAAACCCTGTATTTACTTTCAAAACCCAGGCCCTGGACAGTGCATGCATGCGTGTTTGCCCCTGTTTCACATCATGGAAACCAGAGATCGGATCGAATGTGCTTAGAATTTTCAAATGTGTTCTGAGGGCATCATTGCATGGTTTAGGGTTAAGGTCTGGGTTAGGTGTTTGGAATGAAAGCCTCAAGGTCTCACGCACACCCCATCTCCATTTTCGGTAGAACAGGCGACTGTGAGCCCTCTGCCCCTCACCTGCTTCACTACTGGTAGCTGGCCTACCAGCTGTCAAAAACCTAGCTCAAACCAGCTACCCAGCTACCAGCTCAAGCTGGATTTTCCAGCAGGGCGGTGTCAACATCCACTTTCAACCCCACAATGCACAATGCTCTGTTTGCTTTGGTTCGCATCTGATAATTTGGTCAGATTACTTTCTTTTATTTTACAAAGTCTGCCATAGTTCACTTGGGACTGGACCCAGTCCAGACTTTTCTGGTGGACCACGGTACACTTGTATAGTCCAAACCAGTGTTCAAATATGTGTTCTCACCTCTCCAAACAAACTGTCAGGGTAACCATTCCATGGTCTAACTAATTAAAACGGACCAAACAGGTAGGTGTGAAAACCAACTTAGTATAAAACAAAACAAAACAAAACAAAAATAGGCTAAACAAACCAGTGATTATTAAATTATGGGTCTAGATAGCTTTGGCCTCCTGAATAACCAAGTGAATGGCTGATATATTGAAGTCATACTCTGTTGTGGAACCTTTTTGTTAACTCAACTGGCATTGAGGCAAATGAACAAAAGAGTGGAAAAAATATGAGTGAGTTCAACCAAGAGCCACCTTAGCAACAGACAAATAAGGACATTGGCTCTCAGACTGAAGATGAGTCATGTTGCACTAGAATAATCAGCATGATGAAAAATGGCATGCTTAATTTGAGACTTAGAGAGTCTCTTTGATACACAGCTGAATTCTACATACAGTAGTTATGTTGTATGGATTTTACCATAGTGACCTGCCCGAAAGTATTGTTTCATAACGTTCTACCTATGACTGACGCACACATATTCTTCTAGCCTTTATCCATTCCTTCCTCCCAGCCTTCATCACTCCTGCTTGACGTTTTCTTTCTGACTCCTCCACCTTTATCTGTCAATACCATAGCTTTATGTGAGGGGTGCCATTCCATAATTCATGATATTTTCAGGGAGATGACGTCCAAGGTTCCCACTGGTCATTGAAGTTCTAGAATGACACAGAATTCCAGATAGTGAAATTCGGAACATCTGCTGAATTCCTATGCAGATACCAGGGGCTGTCAGCAAACTTTATACATATGCGACAACACATTTTCCAGGTTATTTCACACATTTATGGTGTTTTTTTTTTCCACATACAGCCCAAAAGTAGTGGAAGCCACGTTAAAAAAAAGCAACATCTACAAATTAGGAACGTACAACATGAAGTACTCCAACATAGTTATGGAAAGCCATGGTAAAAGACAAAAGTAGGTGCCATATTTTTGGAATTATGCACAAAGCAAAGATTAGAACAAGATTCTTCTTCGGTAAGAGCACTGTTTTATTGAACACTCCTGGCTTTAATTTACCTTCTGGTATCACTCCATCCTCACTCTCTCACTCCCTTCTCCCCTTTCTTACATCCCTCCTTCCCTTTTTGTTCCTCCCTCCTCCTTCCCTGCCTCCCCTCACTCTCCCTGTGAGGTCCTGTAAGATGACTGAGTGCTTTTGTCTCTAAATAGGGCCTCCTATCGTCTCATCTCTCTCTCCATGCCAGGCAGAAGAACTTTGCCCGAGGCATCGAGCAGCAGCTCCCAGATGGCATGGTGGTGGCGTCGGTGCCAACAGAGGTTCAGTGCCATGAGGAGCTGTCGGACCCTGTGCCCGACCCAGAATACCTCACAGGTATGAATCCATATTTCAAAGGCCACGCAGTTAGCTCATAACTCACAGCTGCACTACAGTATTTCATCACTGCCTTGTGAAAAAAACCATAAACTCAAAAAAGTCAACCTCTCAGGAACTGACAGCAATCGAGGAAGCCTGGTTGATGAGCCCATGCGTATATATTTTTGAATTTGAGCATTCATTTACAGTGTGTGGCATTGGCATCAAGGCCCAGGGTCAGAAACTTTTTCTTTATATGGGGGCAGTAATATATCCAGAAGGATGAATTCTATGTACCACACAAGGCTTTCAGGAGGAAAAAAGTACTATGGGCAATTCAGCTTTCCCATCAGCCTGCTAGCTGTTAGCCTGCTAACAATGTCAAAGCATGGTGTACATCTCTTTATGGATTACATCGAAACTACGACTTCTTTCTCTTCTGTTCTTGATTGGATCATTGGCTGGCTGTAGAAAATTAGGAAAATAGATGGTAGACAGATAGATAATTTTTTTAGGCTTGTTTGCTTGTTCTGTCAGTTTATGCCAAATGTTGCAATTTGCATTGCCAACACACTGAGCTGTGTGAGTCTATTACCATCAATGTTTTCCTCGCACTCTGATCAGAAAATTCTGTTAATAGAATATCATCAATTAAAAATCGGGATTGATGTTTGAATAATTGTAGGGATTTGTTTACTTGTTCTATCAATTTATGACAAACCTTGCAATGCCCATTGTATTGCAGGCTACACATTCCTGAAATTTGTCTTTTTTTTCTCATTTTTGCGTTGGATTCTACGTTCAATTTAAATAGCCAATTAACAAAAAGAAATTAATGAGGATTGTCAGTGGGACAAGTATTTTTTTTAATCATAGTGCTCTAATTTTTTTGGTCTTCAAAATTGGAAATGAAGGGAAAGTCATGAGGAACAGGCAACCAGTCAAAACGAAAATTATATAGAATTAATGTCCTTCCTACTTTGACAAATGAATATATCCTCTCCTAAAGGTAGAAGTCAGGGCAGCAGGCCTCTAATCTTTGATGTAATCCTGGAGGCACAAGTAAGCTACCATCACCATCAATGGTTAAATGTGCCCTATTCATCTATCTATCTATATTTCTATCTATCTATCTATCTATCTATCTATCTATCTATCTGTCTATTTGTCCATCTATTCATCCATACATCCATTCATCTGATAATTTTGTTTTTATTAGTTTTAGTTTCTTACCTGGAAGAGTTCATGGTTTACCATAAAATGGTTTGTCAGACAAATAAGAATGGAAGAATAACAAAACAGAAGAGCTTGTTGGCAAACTAAAATGTATTCACCATCTGGATTGCATTCAGCGCTTTGACACCCAGCGTTGGGGTATTGACCTACATTACTGAGATGTCGCATAACTGAGTGCAGAGCTTATTGTGTTCTGTCAACAAAACATATTGGCAGATATCAAACACACTGTCACCTTTCAAGCATTTCAATGCAGAATCATTTCCATGTCCCTCATCTGTATTCATTTGTTATATGATAAATGCTTACCACACACTTGATAATAGACTATATTGACATATAGCTTTGATTTTCCTTAAAGTTAAAAAAAAATACTTACCCCCCCATGAGCCTTACATTGAGTGTACTTTGCATGCAGTTTTCACTATTCTTCTCTCTGTCTCTGGCTATGCAAGTAAAATTTCTTTTTACTTCCATCCGCCAGAAGATCTATAGCCCAGGTTAGCTGGGGTTTCAGGTCTCTGCCTCTAACCAGCCAAGGACTCGAATCAGGAGGTGTGCTGGAGGTGAGGTTATAGCATACAAAAATGGAAATACTATTCCAGATAGAAGTGTAGCAGATTTTGTGGACAAAGACACAATTTTGGCATTTTCAAATGCACTTGTACTTAAAAGAGAGTGCACAACCAAAGAAATACAGCAAAGAGAGGCTGAGACTGCCACTGCAATAAGCGAGCTACAGGATGTGGACAATGGCACTAATTCAAAGCTGCCACGAACAAACAGTCTGGTAGTGTCTTTGCTCAAGTGCCCTCAGTGATGCCAACAGAACTGGAGTTTCTGTTGGCATCTTTGCTCTCATGAATTTCAGTGTGGACAGGTTTTGTTAGTTTGATGGAATGAGCTCAACCTCACTGTGGGTTTGAAGTAGGACCCATTGGCATATCTGTCCCACAGCTGGCCACAGTGACTGTGAGAGTATAAAGTGATTTGTTCAGTCTCTCCTGACAGAGTAAAAAGGACTGTACTTAGCTGACAGTTCACAAATTTGTATCATGCTGTATCACACAATTTATGAGCATATTGTATTTTATGGGTTTGTATGCACTGGCTGTGGAAATGAGTTTCCTCTGTTGACAAAAAAAATCATTATATCAGTCTATCTATCTACCTACACGTAGCACCAGGCAACAACAGGTAGAAACACTACCTGCAAGCCAATTGTATTTCTGTTCACTATCAGCATTCCAATCCCCTAGTTGGGCACTAAGATGCTGTTTATGTTGGTGGACAAACAAAAGCAGCCTGTGTTGTAACAGGCAGGTTAACAAAGGCTGCTTTAAAATTGAAATTGTTTGCCACTGCCATCCCACCATGTATTCACTTGTAGATGTGGCATTATTGAACAACAGGCTGGGAAACTACTTGCTAATGAGCTACCATTTTATCTCTTCATTTTAAGTCTTCATTTTGGAGGTGGGGGTTTGAGATGATCATGGTCAATTCAGCGAACTCAAATTAAAATTTTGCTTAGAAAATAAATCAGAGCGTAAGCGTCCAAAAGGAGGCCAGGACATAGAACTAGGCAAACGAAGAATGTCAACACAGTAACACGTCACATTGTTCTCCAAGTTCTAGGCTGAGTTTCCGGAACATCTAGCATTACAGTCAAGTCTTGCCTCTGGAGTGAGCTCAGCATGACTGCAGGTCGAAGATTCAGATGGCCTTGCCTTGGTTCCCCACAGCTGTGCACAATAACAATGGCAGTAGAGGTCGGGGGAGTCTGTTCATTCTATGTAGACAGAGCAAAATCAACTATGGTTACCTGTCTGTTAGTTTACAACAACATATAGCTAACTATCTCAGCACCAAATAGAGAAAACTCTCTGGTATTCCATATGCCTGATGTTGTAACTACCATGTAGACGTAGTATGGAATGTTGTCTGTGTATTCAGTACAGAAACAGCTTACCTCTAATTGACCTTGCCTCTCTGTCACCGTGGCTGATTTTGCATTAGCTTCTTCAGCTGTGTTTTACTGTCTCTTGTCATGTCTCACTGCATGTGCAGGTCAAGTTCATCCAGTGTGAAATTCAGAGGGCACACCTGAAGATGCCATAGTTATGTTGTTGAAGCTGTTTGGTCAAATATAGGGTGTTGTAGCTAAGTTAACCCTGAGCCAAACTTACACCATTTAACATCTCATCGCAACTGGTGGAAGCTCAATCCCTTCTTCATTTTCCCTCTGTTATCATCGCATCCAGAAACTGTAACATTGCAATGAGATGGCCTACTTCTCATTAAAAAATGAATAAAAAGACAACATTATTGTTTTGTGGCCGGTTTTATAATTGGGGAGTGAAGTTGAGGTGCTAATCTTGCTAGCTTTGTTAGCACTTTTTGGTTTGGCAGTCAGAAGCTTGCATACGATCATCCTCTTACATGTAGGGAAAGGCAGCAAGGCTCTGAGCCAACAGACTTGGATATCTTGGTCAATATGGTAATTTTATTGCATCAACCAAATATGAATACAATTGCTACAGATTGCACATACACAATAGTAATCCTTTAAAGGAATACTCCAATGTTTTGGGCAAAATACCCTTTTTCCAACTTACCTAGACAGAGACAAGATGTTCGATACCATTTTCACCACTGTATGTCCGCTGATTTGGTCCCTATGGGTAGCATTTTGTGTTAGCTTAACATGAAGTCTTGAAGTCTACAGGAGTCATTATCCTCGCTCCGTCAAAGTGAACAAATAAATCTTACAGCAACTCCGATGCTCTCTTAATTACAAAATGTATCATCTGTATTTGATATACACATCTTGGGAAGGAAAAAAACAAAAAACGAGTTATTTTGTTTTTTAAGTTGGTAGGAACTATAGATGGTAGAAACTATAGCCGCTCAATGCATGTGTTTATTGGTTACAGTTCTAACCACCATGAGACATTATGAAAATAAGGCAGCTTCAGAGTTTTTTTCACTTTGATGGAGCTAGGCTAATGACTCCTGTAGACTTCAAGTCTTTATGCTAAGCTTACACGAAATTCTACCTATCGGAACCAAACCAGTGGGTGTACAGTGGTGAAAATGGCATTGAATATCTTTGTCTCAGTCTGGGTAAATTGGAAAAACAATATTTTGCCCAAAACATTGGAGTACTCCTTTAAAAAATACAGACAAATACATCAACCAGTTACAAGCTTCTTTTCAAACCTGGCACAGCTTCATTCCCCAATATTTCTGGCTGTTGTTTCTGTACAAGTGTGCAAGGAGCTCAGCCCACTCACCTCATCAGCCAAGTAAATAATGAGCTTGAAGGAAAATAGGTAGAATATTAACAAAACCATTTTTCAGAAGGAAGTGTGGCAGTGTTGGAGGGGGAGTTTGGGTTGTACTACCACTGTCAAGATTCATTAGTCCAGCCATCCGACGTCTGCCTCGCTGGTCTCTTCATTATGAGCGGAGCACATGCCAGCCAGACGTTTGGACAGCACACAGAGGTCCTGTGTGAAACAGCTGTCATTAACAGAGAAACGGGAAGAAAAAAAAAATCCCTGGCTTGCTACATATCCAGAGACTCCAGTAGGCCAAGGATTTTTTACATTTATTTTTTTATTTTTTTATTTTTACCTCCATCTGCATTACTCATTATCTGCTGAGTTTGACCGACCCTTTGTTTTACAGTCTCATGGTCCAAATGTTTGAAATAACCCAGGGCAATCTTAGGCAAGGTTATTTGCATAAATAGTCAGATAGAAAATATTTTACCCAGTTTGACAGAAAAGCTGTTTAACTCCTTCTAGGATCACATCTTATTTCATAGTGCTGGCACACTCAAGTAGAGGCTGGATTTCTACAATAGTGAAAATATCCCTTTTTCTCCCTTAGCTGTATGAGCAGTAAACGTTTTCTTTAACTTTGGAGTGTGGCTGAGAGATTTATAATAGAGAGTATACCTTCAGTCATATTTCAGCATATTTTCAGAGATGATTTAAAGTGGGCAAGCCTGTTAGTCCAGCTTATTCCAGGCAGCAGAATAACCCCGCACTGTATATAGCCTGCAACTTTCTGGAGAGTTTGAACGCTTGTTGTTGATCTAACAGCAGAGATACCAGGCCAGTCACGGCCGCAAGTCAAAATCACATAATCCGAGGTCACATCCGAGGTGATGGACAATCAAACGACAACAGAGTGGCAGTGATTCCGACCGGCGTTTATTGGGAACAGAGGATATTAAAAACATCTAATCTAAATGGATCTTCTGCCATCACGTCCCTAAGCCTAAGTCCCCTCTGTCACCCCCCTCTCCCCTGCACAGCTCAAACCTTTTTATCCCGACGTCGCCCAGGGCTCGCAGCGCACACGGCCCCGGAACAGAGCCAGAACACAGCGGCGCTTCTCCCCCCACGCCACTGTGTTGGGCTTTTGCTGCAGCGGCCATGGGCTTTGCTGAAGAGTAATATCATGAATTGAGATATCATTTCAAAGTATCCAACAGGGGTGCTGTGGAAGTACACAGTGTACTCTGAGGCACAGTGGTACAATTTTCACTCTGTTTCAAACTGTTCCTAATGCCAGAAGGGCTCACACACTAGATTGAAAGTGTAATATATTGGCCAGTAGAGAAGAACAGGAAAAGAAAATCAAGCATTTACTTTATGTATCACAAAATCACAGTAATAAAACACGATAAAGAGGCATTCACCAAAATGTCACATCTTAAATCTACTTTTTTTTCTTTCTTTTTCTGTAAGTCTTTTTTTATTGCAAAAGTACACACCTCACAAGATACTGCACTGCATTCAAAACTTCACATATTAAGTGGTTGTAATAACACCAATGATAAAAAAAATAGTAAAAACATAACAGGCATATTACATTTTGATCTAATGGATTTATTTAGTTTCATCATTATAGTTTCATCAAATCTTATATATAAGGAGTATTAAATGTATATCTTTTGTAAAAGATTTAGTCATTTTTTTATGATTTTTGTAAAGATTGAACCCAGATTGCAGTGTAAGTTAGCAGGGGTTGTGGAAGTTGCATAAAGTTTATTTTCCATGACTTATTCAAACCATTCAAGAATCCCCTATATGCACCAATATACCTAAAATCTGCCTGGGCAAACAAGTTTAGCTCCCACTTGAAATGAGAGTGTCTTGAAATGCCAGTGGGCAGGAGATTTTGTTCCAGACCAGAAACTGAGTTTGGAAAGCCAGCGATCTCAGCACCTGGCCAAGTAATCATGGGATCATTGGTATTGATCAACAACCCTATCAACCCATCAGTTAGATGTTGTATAATTTTTGCTATGATGCAGTACAGTTTTACTCCGTGGCCCCTTAAAACACATGGCCTGTCATATGCTCATTCAATTTGCTCTCATAAACATTGGCTCCCTCACAGCTGTGTGAGAGAGAGACTTCTGTGAAGACACATGAAAAACTTATTTCAGCGGAGAAATCTTGGCCGAGGAACTGGCCCCGCCATCCATCGCAAATCACCTGGGGCATCTTCTCACCTTACCGCACCTGTTCTCTTGGCCTCCGCATCTCCACTGAGCTCGCAAACACAACCGCCCACCTCAGTGCTCTCCAGCCCCCGCTGGCTGGCACGCCTCCACTTCCGCTCGTCTCTTGGCAGGCCGTCGGCATTATCGCTGCGCCCGCAGTTAATTGCAAGGCTCAGGTAATTGTCCGTGGGGTAGACAGACGCGCAGAGGCGGCGGCGGCGGCGAGGAGGAACGTCTGTTGAGCGCTTGCCACCTCTCCCTCCCTTGCTGATTTGGCCCGGTTTGGTTTCTATGGTCAGTGTATTTGTCACAATGTCAGCACTCCTTGTACCAGCCCTCTCCGGCCTTCGCGGGGGTGAAATCATTCATCTTCCTATTCATCTCCGGACTTGGAAGCCATTCATCACGAGGCCAGAGACCTCCATCAATTATTCCGATGGGAGAAAGAGTAGGGAAAGGGAGGCTTTTGAAAGGCAAATACATCTTGATTTAATTGGAAAGCAAGTGCGCTCTCCGCTGCTAAGCAGATTTCCCCTACGATGGCGCTTGAGAGATAAAGGAGAAGAGGCAAGGCAGACAATGGAAAAAGGAGTAAAAGAGACAATGGAGGGCAAGAAAGATGGAGAGAAAAAGAGAAGAGCAGAGAGAAAAGAACATGACAGCATCTTTTTTTTTTTCTTTCCCTGCAGTCTTGACGCCAGGAAAGAGCAGGTTGAGGGAATCCGTTGGTGGAGGTTGAAAGGGCAGCAGGAGGGGTTTGACCCGCTCTCATCCTCCGCCAGCAGCCGCATAATGACACAGTCTAGCCCAACATTTACCTCACCTCACCTCCTTGCAGCACACGCATCGCGGTGCGCTGTGGAAGCGCGCGCGTCTTCCGCCTTTGAATGAGTGTCTGCATGTGCACGTGCGGCTGCGTGCGCTCGTGTGCGCGTGTGTGTGCGTGCAGAGGGAACACAGCAATAGGGGCGAGTGTGTCGGGTTCACAAAGATGCAGCATAACAGGGAACACCACAGGTAAAATAGCCGGCCCTGCCAATCAGCGTTGCTGTGCAGCCCCATCCCCTGCCGTTTGTCATCAAAGCCGTGACTTTTACTTTTGTGGCTGTGGAGAAACGGCTTGCACAGGAGTTTAAATGCTTAGAAAAGAAGTTTAATTAAAAACAGAGAGAGGGTGTGTGCTGCTGAGGATACTCACTCTTTGAAGAAAAAAAAAAACACCAAAAACTTGATAGCAGAAAACTAAAACATTGTGGCAAAGGACACTAAGGTGACTTACGTCTTCCATTCACAAATTGATAGCACTTTTATTTGAGCTGCCATATTCTAAAGATGTTGACAACTTGAGTCTGAGGTAATGATTCTAACAAAATGGGTCCCATATTTGAAAAAAGTGACACCTAGGACTATAAAATGATTGATAGCACAAAAATTAAAACACACTGTGGCACTTTTTAAGGGGAGTAGGATAATGGGACCTTATGTCCTTGATTGACAAAATGATTACACTTTAACAGCCTCGACACTTTCCTTCAACGTAATGAAGATGATGAATAAGAGTGATTTTTTTGTGTTTTTAACAAAAAGGATAATAATGTTTTTATTTCACATTTTCAAGCTCTGGAGGTTGGTGTCAGGTTAGACTGACGATCAGGCTGACCTGGTCAGTTTAATCATCTCTCTGGGTTTTGAAATTGTGTTCAATGTTCAGCATCATCGTCATCTTTTCAGCAGCATTGCAATCTTGGCATCATCATGGAGTGAGATAAGCACCTCGCTGTGCCTCTGAAATTCCTCCAAGGTCCTGTGAAACCCACAAAAGGCTTTATATTGATAACCATGCCTTATATATTCGATTAAAAATACAAAACTGTCCCTTGAATAGCTGAGGAAATAAGTTTGGCTTCTTTCTTTATTGACAAGACTGGTCTTCTTGCAGACTTCTTTCTGATTATATCAGAAGGGTTTGCCACTGGCGGACCCTTTTCATTGTGATTCACCATGCTCGGGATGTATTTGTGTGTGTTTGTGTGTTTGTGTGTGAGAGAGAGAGACAGATAGAGGCTGTGTAGCTTTCATGGTATTTTCTATCATGCATCTCGGCGAAATGTGAAATCTTGTCAACACTGTTTATAAATCTCACCTCTGATCATCCTTCGCTCTCAGCGTCAGTGTTTGAATGCATCTGGGCACGGCAACACGCTTGAGCTGAAATGTACAAAATCACTGTCGAAAGGCAACTTCAAACTTTTTCCATTAGAATTTGACTTGACATTTATGCTGAAAGGTTAAGACACAAAGTTAAATGCCAATTGTTCCAAACTGAGCTCCTATCTATTAATAATACATCGTTATTGGTCCGGATTGCAGTTTAGCTTAATGAATATCATTGCAATCAGTGGATTTTAATATTTAGAGCCTTGATTAGAATTGAATGTATCAGATGGTTCTCTGACAATATGGCTATTTTTTTAATTTATTTATTTTCTTTCTTTTTTTTTTTTTTTTTTGAAGCTAGAGCAAGTTTTCCTTATCAAGGTCGTCCTTTGCGTTAGTGCACTCCCCTCATCCTGTCATATCCAACCTGGCCTCCCCTCGGGTTTCACCCAGGGCCTCTCCACAGTCTCCCCATGCTACAAGCCTTTAGATATGTCAGCGCCGAGATGGCACATAATCTATAATTTATTAGGCCTTGATATAATTGGTGGCAGTGACGGAAGGTCATGCCTTGCGGGGCCATTGTTCCGTCAGGCAGTGCTTTTCAGTTGAAGAATCGTACACAAGCTGTGGATCGGGCACAATGAGGCAGATGTGAAAGTAATTGTGATGTTGCTGTTTTAAAGGGCAGCTGAGGTAAATTGGAATATAGCTGTTTTCACCATGTATACTTTGAAAAACAATGCAGGGGCTTTAATTTATTCAGTGGAACGGCAACAGCCATGACTTATATGGTTGATTTGATGTCAGAATCATGAGAAAAAATGGTTCCTTTGGTTCCTTTCTGGGTGCTTCCTTTGTTTTGTTCAAGGTTAACACCTGAATCACAGATAAACTCCAAAACTTTAGAACTAAAATAAAATTTCCACATATGACAACAGGAGGCTTCCTTTATCTTACTTGAACACTTTTTTTTAGGTTTGCCATTATTCTTTCAGTTGTGTCAAATGCAACACATAGTGGGGTCAAACAAATATAATTTGTCTTATTTGTCTCTGGTGGTTGGTAGAGGACAAACTCAACTCATCTAATCTATCAGCTTCCACAGCCTCCTTATTTGTTTGCTTCTCATTTATAACATATTTCACTTCAACCCCTGTCTCCTTGTCTTTCTTTCGCTCCTTTGTCTTTTATAGCAGTTCTAACTTTAACTCCTCCCTCTCTCTCTCTCTCTCTCTCTCTCTCTTTTTCTCTCTTTGTCTCACAACTGTCTCTCTCTTCCTTATTTATACCAGCTTAGTCTTTACTCTCCTTTTCCAATCATCTTTGCAAATAAAATTGCACATTTCTAAGCCTCATTATAACAGACTGTTTGACAGGAATCATCAGCCATTATATGCAGCCGTGCCGTGCAGTTTGAAGCTCTCAGTTCCTGTCAGTAACTGCATACAGTATAAGCAAAAGTACACATTATTCAGGGAGCTGGAACAATGATGTGCTCTTAATCATAAACCAAGGAGAAACCTCTTCATCGTTTGCGTCAGTGGTATTCAGAGACTCGTACATAAAATAACACAGCCTGAACCGACACAGTGGTCTTTCCCATTCAGGTGAACATTATTCAATAGCTGACATCTGACAGCTATGGCAGTTTTGTTGGACACACTAACTTTCTGAGTCTTGTGCACTGCAGCCACTTCCATTACACCACTATACAGTTTCAGTAGCAGCATTAGATGTTCTTGTAGAGGCAAGTCTTTTCCGCTCAATTTTGTGCAAATATCTCTGCTCACACCTGAGTTTCTAACAACCGTTGTATTACTGTTGTCACTGCTATACAAAACCTTTTCAAATATCAGCATATCATCATCAAATAAATGGTAATACCTTGGTATATTATTGTAAACCCATCAAGCCATAGCTTGGGGGTGATTTCACTCCAGTTCTATTATTGGAAGTAGTAAAGACATTTCCACAGGGGCATACTTAGTGATTTGGGGGCCCAAGGCGCAGGTGCAGGGCCCCCTTCACTCCCTGTTCGCTCCCTTTTCTATTCTTATTAGTCTCAACGACCAGACAGTAAACAGACTCCATGAATAAATAGTATGATCTGTTACTGATCACAGATGCAAGCACATACTTTGGTTTTCCCCTCAGGTTTCCTGACTTTAGCTGCTGTATGGTCTTGCCAGCCGCTACACTAAATTGTGTCTGTGGGGTGTCTTGTATTCTAAATGTGATGGAAGAAGCCCTTTTAGTGTGTTTTGGCTATGGTTATTGGAAGTCCTATATATCGCTGTTGTTCAGTGAAAACCATGTATCTCCAGAATGTCAACCTTTCAGAAAAAGAGAAAAACAGTCTTGTTTTTAGCTTGACGACTCTACATTTTTCAGATTAGTTTGTACAAAGTTTTACATGCCTAACTTTACCTATAGTACTACGTCAGGACTCATGCAGGTTAGATACATGATGAAGGACCTTTATGGTCACTGTGGAACAATTCTCTTTATCAACAGCTCCGGGTCTAAGATGTTCATCTTTAGAGGTTGGCGAAGGGCATCTACAGCCCA
>OMLF01019942.1:0-11724 GCA_900302615.1 Holocentrus rufus
CAAAGTGCAGTATAGTGTAGTACAGTAGAGTGCAGTATAGTGCAGTAAAGTACAGTATAGTGTAGTACAGTACAGTAGAGTACAGGGTAGTGCAGTAAAGTGCAGTATACTGTAGTATAATGCAGTATAGTGCAGTAAAGTACAGTATAGTGTAGTTTAGTACAGTAGAGTACAGTGTAGTGCAGTAAAGTGCAGTATACTGTAGTATAATGCAGTATGGTGTAGTACAGTAGAGTACAGTGTAGTACAGTAAAGTACAGTGTAGTACAACAATTTAACATTATTTCAGAGTGCGTCCCATGATTTTGGATTCAGTGTAGATATGTTTTCCCCCTTCAAATATTTTGGAGTTGTCATAAAAAGGCCTGAGCACTTTGTCAAAATGTTGACATATGGATTACAGTAACCGTCACAAATTAAAGTCACCATTTTTGTAATCACATTACTTTAATCTCATCATGTCTCCGCGACGCTGTCCTGGTTCAACTCATCAACTGCTGCTGTTATTGTGATCTGAAAACCATGGCACAAGCATCCTGTCACCCATGGTCTGATTGCTGTTTTGATTATGTCACAGGTTTGATTCCCCACTGACTCTGTCCGTCTGCCTGCTCTACTCTGTCTCTCCCACCTCTCCTCCTGTGGGGTTCCCAGAGGGAAGGCCATGTTGTTATGAGGCATTTATCAGTTGACACAGTGAGAGAATTGAGATGGTGGTGGTGGTGGGGGGGGGCAAATGACTGTCTAGTCAAATGTGTTCCGTGCTTTTATGTTTGTCTGTCTTCAGTATCAGCCAATCTGTCACATGCAATCTGATTGCTATTTTTTAATGTCACAGATTGAGCTCCCTAGCAACAATGTGTGTCTGTTTGGCCCTGAAATTAACCTCTCATCATTCACGTGGACTCTCAGTTGCAGTCGCAGTCTCTCCAGCATTAGCATGGGAAAAGAGCTTACACAAACCAAAGAAACCAACAGCACATATACATACAATTAAATGTTTGCCTCTGATATACAGCACAAAAATACATGCACCCTCTGTTCTTCCTCCTGACAGCTAATCCACTGTGATCACTACTTTCATGTTCTTGCTTGGTCCAAGATGGCAGTGTGACAGTGAATTGTGTGCCACTGCATTGCAATTTTTAACCCTAAGATTATTTAATAGCGATGGTGATATAAAATATCCACCATTTCAAATTGGTGGCACAACAACAAAAGATTGATGGTGCCAGCATAAACTAAATTAAAGTGACTTTTAAAGCACAGGAGGAAACCAAAATGAACAGGAGATGAGGAAACATTTCTCAATGGTGGATTTGACTGCTTGCCTCTTGTGTGTGTGTGTGTGTGTGTGTGTGTGTATGTGTGTTTATTTGGGTATGTCAGTTCACCATCAAAAACTTGTCACTTGTAGTCTGATTGCTATTTTGATCATGTCGCACACTTGATTCCCCAGCCACTTGGCACGTCTGTCAGCACCCCAAAATAGACCTCACTTCATTCTCTGCTTCTGATATCCATCTAAAAACGTATAAGCCTTTTTTTTCTCACCATCTGATATAAATTTTGCTTTTCCAAAATGCCCAACCTTGAAGAGCAAAAGACTTTCTTGACTGATGTCCATCATATTTTTGAATTCACATTAATTTCTAAACCCCTTACAAAAAAGTCACATAAAAACCTACAGGTACATTTTTGGACATACTGTATGTGAAAAATACTTATTTTGTGACTTACAAATGTCTAATTTAGTTTTCACATGTGAAGCAAATATTATCATTATCATGGCTAACTGTTGGTGAAAACACAAAAAGGTCCACATTTGCCAGCTATTACCCACCTCTGAACTGACATTTTCACATCTGAAGTCAAATTGACTGTCAGAATATAATGTGAAAAACAAACTGATTGAAACTGATTTCACAGGTGGGCTTTAACATCTCCTCTTGTGGACACAAGACTACATAAGACCATAAATTCTAATAAATAAAAACACTAAATACACTCAGAGTTCTAAGGTTTCCACACAGCTGCGGTGAATATCCAGCCGGTTGCCCATCCTGTGCACGTGGAGGAACACACACAGACAGCTTGATATGGCAGTCTCTAAACTATAAGAGGCGTGAGGGCCTTATATTGCCAAGACAATTTCCTAGCTGTCTGTTTCCTCTATTGCTCAGACATAGGACTGCCTGTCAGCTGTTCATTTGGAGCGCACCACCAGCTGCAGGTAGGATGGAAGGGAGGAATGTGATGGGTTTCCTGGACTCTTTTTTTTTTCAATACCCAATATCCACTCTCAATTCTCTCTTTCCCTAATATCTAAAGTAGAAGATCCCACTCTGGTAGATGGGATGAGACACTGTGTGCTGTGTGTGTGTGTGTGTGTGTGTGTGTGAGATTTTCTGGAAGGATGTCTGGTTATGAGGCTTTCTCTTCATCTGTCATTGCATTACGTCTGTCTGGATTGTTGCCTGTCTCCCTGTCTCTCTTAAAAAGACACACCCGTAAACTACGAGCAGCACAGAAGACTCGTAGCAGTGCTGCAGTATTTAGTGTGCTACCTTTTAGATGACGAAAAACTAGCTTGTACTGATAAAACATTCACACTGTGCTAAAGAGGGAAGCTAAAAACACAGCCACAAACTAATAAATACTGGACATGGAAAAGAAAACAGATTTTTTGCACTGATGGCAAAACACAATGTTGAAGTTACTGTCTGCTATGTTTTGGCATTTCCATAATGTTAAACCTCTTCAACTCTACTCTCCCATCGGTGGGTTCATCATTACAAATGTATGCTGTGTGCTTGAGCTTTGCACAAACCCACAGACCTGTATTTTAAATTCTAGAGGAGATCCCAAAGTTTCCAAAGATACTAAATATGTCCTGCTAAATTACAGTAAAATGTGTATAAAATGATGCAAATGTAGATATTTTCTATTTGATGTAATGCTGCAGCCATAAAACAATGGCATCTTGGCTTTGAATATTTCACTCACATAAGTGTGATGTAGCTTCAATGAAGCTGCAACCAGCAGATACAGTTTCAGCGATATCGCTCGCCTTCGTCAGAAGCGTCTCACTGAGACGCTTCACTGAGACGCTTCTGCTCTCGCACACCCAGGCGTGCGAGAGCACAAAGCCCCTCTCGTCTTTCTCAGAAGGCCATGAACAGGGACGAGGGGGGCTTTATGCTCTCGCACGCCTGGGACACCCTACTCCAGAAGAAGTAGTCGGGGGCCGCGGTGCGCCTGGCGGGGCGGTCAGGTCCGTTGGCTCGCCACAACATGCCGTTACGGTATGGGCGATTGGGCGTGGCTGGTCCGGTGGATCTGACAGCACTGCTGGGTGTGCCGCAGGTGCCGGCTGTCAAGATCTGCCGGCTGACACGTCACATGCTGTCAGTGAGACGCTTCTGACGAAGGCGAGCGATATCGCTGAAACTGTCAAGCATAAGGTAAAGAGTAACATCTACACTTGCACTATATGTGTCTGAACAAAAAAAACAAAAAACGTCTACAGTTGTAAGAAGACATGATGAACATTTTTGAGCCATTCTATAATCTGTTGCCTCAAAAATGTCCCCAAAACATCCTCAGGGTGTTGCAGTTAAAACATCATGTCTTAGTTGACATTTAATGTTACAGGAACATTATCTGAAATGATAAACATCCTTATAATCTTCCTTGAATATAAGATTAAAACGTTTTCTTTAAAACATTAATAGAACTTGTAGGTAATGTTAGCCAATGTTGTGTGAACATTCCCTGCTAGCTGGGATCCATCTCTACAACGTCCCTCATAGTTCATAAAAAGTTAACTATTCCAGGCCAAATTTCTTACCCTGGAATAAAATGCCCCACCAACCAAGTTTATGTTAGTTATTGACTCAAAGAAGCCTTGTTCTCTATCTGAAAAAGTGTCAGAGTACCTACTATCAATACTGAGCTTTAACTAGACGAAGAAAACTCAGAGAAGCTTAAGGATTCAAGTGAGATTGTGATTTGGCTTTCTTTCTTTCTTCTGCACATGTAAGGACACCAGTAGCTTTATGATGTATACTGGGGCTTCCATATCTGGCTTTGGTTTTCAAAAAAATAATACAAAGTTGGGAAACAAGCCCAGCTAGCCCAGCTGTTTTCTAGCACTGTGTTTGGCTAAAGTTGTGAAGGTCTTAGTTGGTAGAAACCTAATAGCCAGATCTGTAAAGTTAGTTACCAGATTGCTACAAGGATAAAGGTCATTTAGCATCCTTGTTTTGAAGCCAATAGTGAGCTTGGTACAGATACAAAACCAAAAGTTTTTCACATTACCTTGCATAGATTAGGCTAGTAGATCCTCACTTGACACTTAATTGATTGTGTTGTCAAATGAAACAATAGTTAACTAAATTGCTGAATGAGGGGTGTGAGGTGATGGTTGCAATTGATGTGCTTGTTATGTTGTGATGAACAGAACTCGCTTCAGTGATGAAGTAATATTGCACTAATTGTAAAGGGGTGATAAGCAGTTTATGATGTTGTGCTAGTGCAGCAATTATTTTCCCCCCGTGTGAGGAGTGCTTTTCAAAAAAATCACAACAACAAGGAAATAATTAATATTTTGACAGCCCCATTCCACAAAATAGACCATGTCTCTGATTACTTTTCAAAACTCACTTTCTGGCTTAAACTCGGTTCGACTATGGAAGAAAAACTCACCACTCAGTGGAATTTGAAGACACTTCCAAAGGTCAGGTTTAGCCCATATATATTGTAAATTACAGTATCTCAGTGTGAAGCCATAGCGAGTCCAGAGCTAAGGGACAAGTTGGCCCAGCGGTAATTTGGCATCCAGCTCTGCGTTCAAAAATTTGTACAGTGTGAAAAGTCCTAATTAGAGTAACATAAAGGCAGCTTTGGGGATAAAATATTTTTGCAGGACTGTGACAATGCTTACTGTAATATAGATGGTATGGGAAGGCGAACTCACTAATGTACTGTCTTCATGCTACAGTGAGCGCTGTGGAGACGAAGAACAAAAGAGTCCCAGTAAAAGGTCAAAGGAATGAGAAAGGATTGTTCTTGACACCAAACGACTTCACATGGCTAATTATTAATTGTTAACTTAATTATTTCGAAAGCAATTCTACTGTGGAAATATACGAAGAGTTTTGCTCCAAAATTAGATTTAAAAAAAAAAAAAAAAGTGAGAAAAAACTCTGATAACGTCTCTGAGAATCTGGCATACAAGTAAAGTTTAGTTTAGAATACTACTGAAGTACCAAACTAAGAACTTTTTTTTTTTTAAAGGTAACACCTCTGAGGATAAATCCTCCCACTTTTAAGTACTGATTAATGAATTTCAGCTAGTAATTATTTTTTCAAAGTGAATTTGGGATTAAACCCCTTAAATATATATTTTGCTGCACAGGGCACAAAGACTATAACTATGCCCTCTGTGGCACATTGGTGGTTTTTAATGAATACTCAGTAAAATGTAAGA
The DNA here is from genome assembly GCA_900302615.1 of Holocentrus rufus. Taxonomy (NCBI): domain Eukaryota; kingdom Metazoa; phylum Chordata; class Actinopteri; order Holocentriformes; family Holocentridae; genus Holocentrus; species Holocentrus rufus. The sequence continues at coordinate 5,492 of OMLF01019942.1, forward strand.
TGAGGGCATTGCAAGTTGCTTAATTCCCTTATCTATCCATCCATCCATCCATAGGGTTCATGGTGAAATCACAAAATAATTTTCTGAAAATGAAATTCTTTGCATTGGTTGGGATCTCCACACCCTTACGTTACAACACTCTATATCTATGTCAAACTACTGCTTGTTTTTAGTCCTGTCTCCTTTTTGAGGATGTTAACGTTTCAAGATACAATATGATAATTTCAGGAGAGCAGACTGTATTGGTAGTATTGTTAGTACTCCTCAAAGGTAAGCCAGCATTTCTCACAGGTTGGTGCTACATTTACTATATTGATTGGAATGTGTTCTGAAGGCAGGATTGCATCTAACCCTAACCCTAACCTCCCTAACCCTATCCAACCCAAACCCTAACTCTAACCCTATACCATGCAATGCTGCAATGGGAAAGGGGCTGAGGTGGACAGTATACTGCACAGGGCCAACACCTCAGACCTCTTTCACCTTGCAACTATTGCGCATACCCATGTAGTATAGCCTTATAGAAAGAGACTAGGACCCCAATTCGTTGCTACATGTAAAGACGAATGGATGGGGTGATTCCATGGGGCTGGACCAAGCCCGTCAGTCCTGCATTCTGTCATGTGGTTTTGTATGAACTTGGAACCTAAGTCGAGGCGTGGAGTTCTTCACGGTTGTGGCAGATAATTACAACTGTAGGACCAGTGCCTTTTCCCTTGGAGCTCACACCAAAAAGCCACTACCGAAATTGGAGATAGGGTGTGCATGAGATCTTGAGGCTTTTATTTCCTAACATCTTACCCCATACCATGCAATGCTGCCCTCAGAAGACATTCCGATAAACTCCATACTAATCTCCACATTTCTCGTAAGCCCATTGCTTCCTGTCACAAACATCATATTGCATGAAAAATTTAACTTTATTTATACTGAAAGAAGATGAACCCTCTTCCTGTTGTGTGCCATAAAGCAATGTCCCTTTGTGCCATACAACAATACAGCAGAAGTCAACATGGCACACAATTTTCTAGATGATGATCTTATAGTTTATGATAATTTTACACTAATGTCTCAAAATTAATGTGGGAAAAATTTATAGGTGTTAAAAAACTACATGTAGTACATTTAATGATATTTGCGACTCGGGGATATTTCTGAATCCATAGTCACCCCATGTAGAAAAGTAGAAGAATGTAGTAAGGTGGCTCCACTGTCACAAAATCCTCAACAGCCAACATGCGTCCTGTCAAAGTACGCTTAAGCAAGACACTAAACTCCTACCTGCTCACTCATTGTAAGTCGCTCCATGTAAGAGTGTCAGATAAATGCCTAAAATGTAAATGTAATGCAGAGCTAAATAGGCATACAAACAGCTTGTATTCACATGTAATACTCTTGAGGCGGTGCCAAAAAAACCTTGACGGGTGTACAAATCCATTGATGTTGTTCACACTTAATATGACTCATGTTGCTCACTAGCTTCTGTGGCCATTTCAATTACCACACCTGCTTGTCTGGTGGGGGTTTAAATGAATTCATAGTCAGCGTGCTAACATATTCATGACAGGGCCTATACTTGTAGCTAAATGTGTCACGTCAAAACCAGTGGGAGAGGAGGTGGACGGGAAGACAGGGAAAGAGAGAGGACCATTGTGTATGGAAGGTGGGTGTGTGAACGCGATTGTGTGCGAATGCCTGTGAGAACAGGTCCTGGATAGCAAGATGAAGAGAGTTAATGAAATTTTGCCAGCTCTCACTCTTTAACAGGGGCTATTTTTAGGCTTTAAAGAGTTTACTTCAATATTAGGAGCAAAGTTTGGATTGGGTGACAAATGGTGGAAGTTAAAAGGTTAGCATTGGGAATGTATTTAGAATAGACTGGAATGCCATATATAACGTTCGTGTGTGTGTGTGTGTGTGTGTGTGTGTGTCCTCACAAGAACAGAGATTAGAAATGTCCTCAGGAAGGTAGAGAGATAAGGAAAATCCTCAAATCCTCCACATTTTTGCCACTTCTCACTGTATAAATAGGATTATGGGCCAGGGTTAATGTTAGGTTGGGAGTTAGAATAAGGTCAGGGTTAGACATTTAAAGGTCAAGGGTGAGGGATTACCGAATGAATGTAAGTCATTGTAAGCAGTGTCCTCATATAGAGAGGTGTGTGTGTGTGTGTGTGTGTGTGTGTCGTATGATGTGGTGAAGGGGGCTGGTGTCAGCTGGTGCTGATTGTGTCTGCCGGCGTTGCTTTTGATCTCCCCGGCCCACAGTTTCCCGCAAATAAACACACACATGCGCACAAAGACAATCGCACACAAAGACGAAAGGAAGACTAACTTTTGATGTTCTCTAATGACATATCTCACAACCAAAACGCTCGACACAACAACCGACAAAACAGAAAGAAACAGACCGCGGGTAAAAAAAACAAAAAAACAAAACAAAAAAAAAAAAACAGGGAAAAATGTAAAGCGAAAAAATGGCAGCAAAAGAACCTGCAGTTCTGCAAGTCTGAGTTATTACAGCTCTTGCTCTTAGCCTTCCTTTTGGTGATGCTGAACTTCTAACGACATGGTGGCGTTCAAATACATGCTGTCGCTGCATTAGCGGCATAGCCCATTAGGGAAAGGTCAGCCACGCAGGCACATATCGAACAGAGACATCCCACAGATGTCTCAAGCTGCTCCATTGAAAAGGCGCTCTTTCTTTCAATGGCTCGCCAAGCATTTGTATGACTGTGGAAATCAACTGGGAAGGTCAGCAATTGTGCGGCCTCCTTTTGTTTTGTGATTGCGTGTGGGCGGGCATGAATGTTTGTGTGTGTGTGTGTGTTCATGTGCGGCGCATGTGTGTGGGCGGCCGCGAGGTGGGAAGAGAGTTTGCCTCCGGTACTTTTCCCCTCCATCTTATCGTGTCCATCGTCCTTGTCTACCTGTCCTCCCTCTCCTCCCTCTCCTGCCCGCGTCCACTCATCCATCACCCCCTGTCTGATGTTCATTCATCTTTTCCTCTTTTTTTCCATCTGTCTTTCCTCTCTGCATTCATCCGTTGGACAATTCATCTATCCGTCAAGCTGTCGCGTGCTCTTACCTCGGCTATCATCTGCAGCAGGCGCAGAGTATGAAGTTATAATAGTACTGTATTTTACACCTGTCCTCTCCTGTCTATCCCTGTCCTCTTCTCCCTTCCTCACTCTCTCCTCTCCTCTCCTCTCCTCCACATATCTCATCTCCCCCCTCTTCCTCCTAATCTCCCCTCTCCTCCCTCTGCTCTCCCTCTCTCCCTCCGTCACCTAACTTCACCTTTCCTCTCCTCCCTGCAACTCTTCCCCCCACGCACGCATTCATTCGCTCTTTCAGTTTGTCTATCCATCAAATTGCCTCGCGCCTTTACCTCAGCTATCCTTTCCACCACACACAGTATAAAGAGTGGTAGTATTTTACACCTGCCCTCTCCTGTCCTCGCTCACTCTCTATCTTTATCTCTATCCCTGCGCGTCCTCCTCTCCTCTCTCCGCCTGCATTATGAAAGCCCTAAACAAAAAACAACATTTGGCTTATGTGGAATTGGGTTTTGCTTTTTTGCAGTCTTCCTTAAGCATAACTTTTCCTTTCATAAATTCTTTGCAGCATCACAATCTTGGCGGCACACAAGCCTATCTGCGTAATTGCACTGTAATCTGCGTGTTGTAATTGCATTCTCATTCCCTCTTGTCACATTATTCTTTTGAACTGTATTCTCCGTTTGTCGGCGGCGTTGTCGCATGAAAAGCGTAAAGCATGAAGTACAGGAGTTGCCGCAACACCTGCCTATTGATTGTAATGTGGCTGAAATTAGAGTGCAGGTGTGAAATGAATATTAGATTTGTTGCTCTTCGCTGTAATTTTCTGCGCGGAGCATTCCGTCTTATTTGTCCATCTACCACCTTGTTAAAGGCAATTCAAGGAGACAAGGAAGGAAATTGGCTGAGGGCGTCGCGCGAGGCCGAGCTTTGAAATCGGCGCTCTTGTTGCAAACACTTGATATTTTCTCCTCACCGTCTTTCTCCGTCTCGCCTCTCCTCTGTAACGATCATACCTTTCCATAAAAGTCCCTGGTAAACACAAATCTCTCTCACTCTCGTTCTCACTCTCTCTCCCTGTCTCTTTCCCTTCCTTCTCATTTGTACCTATCACCAATTCTCAGCCGAAAAAAGCCTTGTACGCTCAAACCATTTTCACGCCGTTTGATGTATGATTTATTTGAAATCGATTCCCCCACACTCTCATGTTTTGTTGATGGATCTGTCTGTGATCTGCCTGTTTCGTCCCTAAACTGATTTTACCTGATACCAGGAGGGCCAGGCAAACGTATACAGCCTGAGGCACATGTATGATTCATCACAGGTCAATACACAATCTCTGTCTTGGCTAAGAAAACTAAAAATGTTAAAGTAACTTTTTCGAAAGAAAAAAAAATATGTATGGATTTAAGCTTTAATCTACAGCCTGTCTAACACTTGGGCGATAAATGGAATCTATTAGGAGTGATATTCCAAAATTCAAGTACTATTTTTGGGAAAAAACATTCTCAGGTTTGAGTGTTAATCCTTTATAGTACTATAATTTGTTTTAAATTAGCACTGTCAATTATTGAAATTATTTGTAAGCACTACTAAACAGACTGGAAACGATACAACATATTTTTAACCTGTCAAATTTTATTTTGAAAGATATTTAGGCGTGGTTTCAGATAAAAGAAAATAATACTAGGCTTTACCTACACATGTATGTACATATATTGAATTGACAATGTTTAAGGAACTAAATCAACAGTTAGATAGATAGATATAAATATAGATATAGACAGATAGATATAGATAGATAGATAGATAGATAGATAGATAGATAGATAGATAGATAAAAAAATCAAACAGTTGAAGATTATCAGATATTTCTATGGTATTTTTCACTTTTCTTTAAATTGAAAGTGCATGTCCTTCCTGTTTGCATGTTATATGCTTCGTTGCCCTAAATAAAGCCTAAATAAAGCCATTCAAAAAACTCTTTTTTTTAGGAATACATGCTTACAGGAACGCAACCTGATGTCAAGGTTGCATTCCTCAGTTCCTCAAACGTTACATTTTTGGAGATGCTGCGCTCTTATCCAAGATCAGTATTTATTTATTTATTTTTTAGCTACCTTATTTTGTCATTCTTTAAGTTGAGGAAAAAATCCTCGAAGAATCAATGAAAAAATTATACACTTCACTTTTGCACTGTAACCTGGCATAACCTGGCTCCTGATATTGATTTGTAGAGTAATAGTTAGGCTCTACTTGAGAAAACGTCGAGGTATTTGACACACACCCACCTAACTGGGGTACAAGATCTAACACAGCCTGCACTCTTGCCTGTCCTCCCTTGGTGGGCTATTGTGAGGAACTATTTTCAAAAGAGTGTGGCATAGGTCATCTGAAAGCCTGCCTGTACAGTGCTACCCTGCTATGTTGATCTTTTGGGAAGCTATTTGGGGAAGCAGCGCAGCCAGTCCTGCCTGAATGTGCACTAATAAGAAAACTAGGAAGCTCTTACAACTGATACAATAATGGCCCACACTTTTACCACATAATATGAGCCTGAACACTAACTCTGCATTCCAACAACTACAACCCCAGATATTTTCATTTTACGCATTTAGATGTTATCCACATCTAGCGCATTTTGTAAATTCAGCTCTTAACCACCAAGGCAATGAGTGTGACAACAGAGTAAGCTTCAGTTACTTGAATACCAACACGACCAGTAGTGAGGCATGCCAAAGGTCAAAGCCACAGCTTCCTGAGAATATTTAGAATAATATAAGAGAGAAGTGCAAGGATAACAAATAGGAGAAATAAAAGCCAATGACAGAAGTCAAAGGGATTTCATTTTATTTCAAGATAAGAACATATTAGATTGCATAAAGAAAGACGATACGGAGGAGGGGACATGATTCAGTGAGGAGAGGTGTTGTGACAAAACTCTTGCGGGGATGAGCTTTCAGTCTGCAACACAAGATACAGGGGTGGACCAAATAACAGAGGCACCACATGAAAAGCATTTGAGCTTACAAGTAACTCAAAATGTACAAAGACAACTTTCCAAGTCATATTAGGTTAATAGCCAATCAGTCAATGACAATAAGCAATTTAATATGAAAGGATTCAAAGAATCATGAGGCAAAATAATTGGTGTTCAATATGTAGGGGCATTGG
>OMLF01019943.1:0-12921 GCA_900302615.1 Holocentrus rufus
GATCTCTGGGAGGTGCAGAAACAGAGACAGAAACCAGTTCAGACCCTGTTCAGTCCCACAGGGCTGAGAGAGGTTCATGTGGACTTTATATCAGCTGATATATCCTGTTTACATCACCTGACAGCAGATGGACAGAGACAAGCTTCGTTCAAACTCTAAATTGTAGTGTAGATCCCAAGGTCTCCAAAGATCCCAAATCTGTCCTGCTGAATTCCAGGGAAATGTGTATAAAATGATGCACAAGACATGTAGATCTTTTCTATTTGATGTAATGCTGCAGCCATAAAACAATGGCATCTTGGCTTTGAATATTTCACTCAATATAAGTGTGATGGAGCTTCAATGAAGCTGCAACCAGCAGATACACAATATGGATGGACACTGTCCTACAATATGGACACTAAGGCTTTTTACACCTTTAAGGGGAAATGTGAGGGACAGTCAGTATTCAAAGGGTTAAAGTTATGTCTATTGGTTGGATTTTGCCAGTTGCCATGGTAACATCAACTATGCTGCGACACCACACATAAGTAACTCCCTCACAGGCATCTGTGTTCGGACACACTGACCAGCAAGAATGTTTTCAGCCTGCAGATTCATAAACGTGATCCATAAGGTTTAATAATCAATCGTTTACTTCTTTCTCATTAACTGTCTCATTAACATAACATACAAATAAATAAAATATAAATACATGCAAATACAAATATATATAAATACAAATATATATAAATACAATACACTGCATGAACAGACTGTGCACTGTGACAGAGGGAGTGACTGACTGATTAAAAAATAAACACAAAGTAAAATGAGATTCTGGTTCCCTTTCTCACTTCATCGTCGGGACCTTTAATCAGAAACAATATTGTTCGAAAAATTCACAAAATCTGAACATGCATCCGCCTCTCCTCCTACATGAGATGAAGAGTCTGCGTTCTGCTCTGGACCCTGTTTGGATGAAACTTGATTGAATGATGGATTTTGACATTTTGAATATAAACCTGATCGGCCCACTGCAGCGCCCCCTGCAGGCCAACAGGCCCTGAGCTTCACACAGTGATATAGATAAATGCACACAGTAATAATGGTAATTCTCTCTCTCTCTCTCTCTCTCTCTCTCTCTCTCTCTCTCTCCCTCTCTCCAGGCGTCCATGTATTTGGTTTGTGTGCGACAGCTCTGGTTACAGATATAATCCAGTTGGCGACGGGTTACCATGCACCTTTCTTCCTGACGGTGTGTAAACCCAACTACACGCTGGCCGGTGTTTCCTGTGATAAAAACCCGTACATCACTAAAGACATCTGCTCCGGACACGACCAGCACGCCATCCTGGCTGCCCGGTATGAAACCTGCAACCTCCTCAACACTACATTTCACCGTTCACCTTTCACTTTGTGCCACAGTAGGACCCTTTATGGTGTTATAAAGAACTGTTTAGAGGGGTTCTGTATGGCATTATGCTCAAATGGATCTATACAGAACCTTCACAGTGATATTTTGATATTTGATATTTATTGATTTGCACAATAAAACAAAACAGCAGAAACGCAATAACAAAGAAAAGAAGCCAGTTGTGCAGGTGCGACTTAAAAAACCCCTAGGTTCTTATAGAAGGAATCTCACCCTAATAAGCATTATAAGCAAATACAAAAGTCATTTAATAAGCGAAGCAGACTGATGGAAAATTTTATAAATGAAAAGTTTGATATATATTTATGTTGAAAATTGATAGAATATTGAGCTGATTAAAGAGAGGGGCTGAGGTTTCTGCCCTGCTGCTAAATGTGGCAATTCTGCAAAACTTTTTTGTAAGATATAAAGCTTACGAAGTGAGTAAGTAGCTCCCCAAATGATATTGCAATATATGAGGTATGCATAAATTAGACTATAGTAAAGCGTTAATAAACACTTATGATGAACCAAACTTTGGATTTTGCCAATGATGCCAATAGATTTGGACATTTTATTGCAAATAAACCGAATATGATTCTTCCAGCTTAGAGTTTCATCAGTGAGAACTCCAAGGAAACCTGCGGATCAAATCTGGGTATTTCCATAGGAAATAACGCGGTTAACACATTCTATGAGATGAGAATTGGATTTAGAAATATTTTTTATTTTTTGATGTGAATATGATGAAATGATATTTTTTGACATTGAGAGATAATTTGTTCAATTGGAACCATTTGGAAATCATTCCTAAGTCAGAGTTAGCTTTGGCCATAAGTACAGAGAAATCAGTATGTGAAATAAAAAAGTTGGTGTCTTCGGCAAAAAGTACTGGGAACAGGGAGGATAATGCTGCAGCCAAGTCATTGATATAAATAAGGAATAGGAGTGGTCCCAGAATAGATCCCTGTGGGAGACCACGTTATAGTGGCCCTTCCAGATGTCCACCCATTGATGTTAACAAACTGTTGTCGATTATGAATATAATTGTAAAACAATTTATATGTGATTCCAGTGAAACCATAATGTAACCATTTTTGAAGAAAGATGTCATGATTAACAGTGTTGATACAGGATTTTCCACTCTTGCATATGTTTCATCATTCTATTGTAAACCAACTTCTCCAGAGTCTTTGAAATACATGGAAGAATGGAAATAGGGCGGTAGTTATTAAATGAACTTTGGTCTCTAGATTTAAACACAGGAACTACTTTAGCAATTTTAAGGTCATTTGGTATTATTCCAGTTTCTAGAGATTTGGAAAATACCTAGTTCAATGGCTTGATAATTGAGGAACTAATTTTGGTGATCAGACATGACCTGACTTCGTCATGACCAGCTGCTGAATTTCTCATATTGCCAATAATATCCATGATATCCTTCTCAGTAGGATGATCAAAGCTCTGGAGAGAATGATAGTGACCTCTCAGGAAATCATATGGGGAGCCAGCAATAGGACTTATCCTCTCTGATAGAACTGAACCATTACTGACGAAATAGTTATTAAAAGCACAAGCAGTATTGGATGGGTCTGTATAAACTCTATTTTCATCAACAAACTGGGACAGAAGAGTCGTGGAAACCTTTTTCCTATTCAAGAGCTGATTGATGACTCTTCATTTTGTTTTGATGCTATTTGAAGCCTCATCAAACTCATTTGCAAAGTATTTTTTCTTTGCAATTCTAATTAAGTGGTTATATTTGTTTCTATACTTCTTATAATTGGCACTATTCATAGGGGATGGATTTCTGATAAATTTCTTATACAATGTGTGCTGTAAACAGTGCTGCAGAGAACCTTCTTAAGAACTGTAGGAGATGTTCCAGGCCAGCAGAATTATTTGTTTGTCTGACTTTGTTTTTTAGATTTACCTGTTTATTTGTTGACCAATTCTTTGAGTCATTTCAGTTCTTTACAGAACCACTAACCTAACCGAAGAACCTGGTGGAACCCTATTTTTAATACTTTGTCCACTGAGTGTCCATGTGTTGGTACTGATTAGGATTTATCCTCCTTTTGGGCTCATGATGCTGTTGATGGTCCATCTTGAGTTTGTTGGTTCAATCTGGCAGAAAGACTTCCTGCTCTGATTGGACCAATCAGCAGAGAGGAAGCTAATGAGGTTCAAGAGTCCGATCAATCACTTAGCATGTTTACATGCATTTTAAAAGTTCAGTTTAAGATGGACTAAAAGAGCAAATCTTCTTTTCCAAACATTATGTATACATTTCAGCCTGACTGAAATCATCCCAAGTGGATTTTTTTCATCTAGGTCTGTTAGTCGGACTAACAGACCTAGATGAAAAACGTTCAGGAGTCGATTTCCTGCAGCATGTAAACGCTTCAGTCGGCCTCGGTGTTCAGCGTGTTCCGAAGGTCAGAGGATCCACGGGGATTTGACCCGGAAGTCCGACGCGAAACCGAGGAGGCGTCACGGCGAACACTGAGTCTGAAAACAACAAGGAGGAGACGGACTTCATGTTGCTGCAGCTGAAGGAGTCGGACGTCTTCACTTTGCCAATCAATACGTCTTCATTAAAGACGTATTGATTGGATGAAAATCTGATTCCCTGCCCAGAACGCATTTGACCATGCAGATGTTTCAGGTGCAGCATGGTGATGAAGAGTGTGGCTTGTGCAGGGGGGATGTGTTTAAACTTGGCCAGACGTCTCCAGACTAATCCCAGTGCGGTTTTGGGAAATCCAGACTAAGACCCCCTCTCCACCTGGTGTTAACCTGCGTCTCAGATGATCAGACACCAATTAGATAGATGACCACATCAACACCCAGGTGTTAACGCACGCCAGACACATCGAGGATGGACTGTGATCTGATCCTCCATACCAGGTCCGCAGTAGAGTTCTCCAAGTGAGCCTGAATCCGATGGGACCGTCGGGTTCTAGCTCACTTTGAGAACTGTCCGATCGCCATCCAGTTAGGTCAAGACATGTAAAGTGGTTTAATGGTAACTTGTTTGTGTCTGTTCTCACAACAAATCTCTTTGTTCTGCCTCAACAGGAAAACCTTCCCGTCCCAGCATGCAACACTGTCTGCTTTTGCTGCTGTTTATGTGTCGGTGAGTAAGACTCTGGAGACTCTGGAGATGTTTAAATGTCTTTTACTGCAGACCTGCAGAGAACCACATTTCAACAACAACAACAACAACAACAACAACAACAACAACAACAACAACAACAGCCAGACCTGCAGTGACAGTGTGTATATGAACATGTTAGAAATCCAGTCCTGTAAGCTGAAGGTCTCAGGTTGGATCCCCGTCACACTGAACCCGCCTGCTCTGCATGCAGCCGCTGGACAAACAAAATTCATTCATCTGACAAATGTAATGATGTGTTCGGTTCTTCAGCTTCACACAGGATGTATGGAACAGTCAGGATTCAGCCACAGATGTAGATAAAAGAGGAAAAAGAAATTTATATTTTAATTTGTTTCAGCACATTGGTTTTATCTTCAGACAGAAGATAAACAATTAAAACAGGAGTCATGAGCCTTTGGGGAACATGAAAACGAGAACATCACACACTCATACCAACAGAAATAACTATACCTCCACTTTAGGAATAAATATACGTAACAAAACCAGACAAAATAATAAATAACCTATGACCACAGATTTCAGAGGGATTGTGGTTGACTTCTGGTTTTGACTCCTCGTGTCAAACTAAACTGTAAAGTTACCTGATCTGAACCACCGTGAGCTTTTCTCACTGAACTGATTCAGCAAATAAAGAATGAGACTGCATGCCGTAAAATCCCTTAAATAAGACTCCAAGTGTCGTCTCAGTAAATGAAAGAGAGATTAAATGAGGAAGTGAAGGCAGACTCACCGTGTTGACTGGCTCATTAAGAACAATGTCTTAATTTACTACAAATTACAGTTTCCAGCAGCTTGGAACAAATTGGAGCAGCGAGGCGACAGGATCTCATTACATAAAAAAAAAAAAAAAAAACATCCTTCCTCAACAGCTACAGGAACAATTTAAACCGTCTCCCAGATTTTGGTCCAAACGTGATTTATGAAAATATCAAAGCAGAGGAATATTCGTTTATCCCAGAGTTGACAGATCATTGGTTTTACAATCAGCTGTTTTTATGAATTAATGCAGTCAAGGCCAAGTGGAAATATTAATCTGTTTGAATCTGCATCATCAGACACTGTTTATAAAACTGACAGGATGACATGAGATTGTTTCACTGCTGAATTTTTTACTGAGTTATAGGAATACTGATCATTATTTGAATCACAATGATGATTAAAAGCACGTTTGGTTCCAAAGTGAGTTACAAACTGTTTGATAAATGTGAATCTCTGAGAGAATAATTGTTGGAATGAAAAAAAAAACACTTTTACCATCCATCTTATTAATTTTAAGTGCTTATAACATGATCACATTCACCAGTTTTCCAGGCCAACATCAGTGTTTTGTATTTCTGAAATGTTTAAGCTGAAGTTTGTTTGGAGCCACTAAACACTGACACAGTCTCAAACTGGTCAGTGTAAATCTCTTTCTCTCTCTTTGCCCTGCAGATGTATTTTAATTCGACCATCTCAGACAGCACTAAGCTGCTGAAGCCGGTCTTGGTGTTCGCCTTCGCCATCGCAGCGGCGCTGACGGGCCTGACCCAGATCACACAGCATCGCAGCCATCCCATCGACGTGTACGTGGGCTTCCTGATCGGAGCGTTCATCGCTGCTTACCTGGTGAGGCTTCGCTCTCGTTCGTCTGGTTTCACTTGTTAGCGTTAGCGTGCAGTTAAAATGTCAACAGATGCAGGAGAGTCTGGTTGTGATCAGTGTTGGCAGCAGGTTTACAGCTTGGTGGGTCTGGACCCCCAAACTTCCTGTGGGTGGTGTCATGGATCCAGTTAAACCAATCAGGGAGGAGCCCACCTGGTAACAAACACACCTGCTATGCCCCGCCCACTTTTGTGATGGCAATATAGATAGTGTTATTCAACATGCAGCAACTTACATCTGTACATTAATTAACATGAACATTGCATAATATCATATGTGTTAATTTGCATATTTTGTAATTAATTAATTGAAATTAACATTAATTTGACAGGCCTAATTTCTAGAGTTTAGAGTTTCAGTAAAAAGAAGGAAATCCTCCCGCACATTTTGTGGGGTTGTCCTGTGTAGTTTTAGTCTTTTCGTTAGTGAATCCCGTCTGTTTGCATCTCATTTCCACCAGACTTTGTTGTTTGTGTTCCTTCTTGGTTTGGCGCTGCAGCAGCGCTGCGCCTCGTGAGCAGGAGGCAGCAAGCCGGCAGATGAATGACAGGGAGGAGAATGACTTTGCAGAGGACACAGCATCATTATTATGCAGAGGAGTGTGAGAGGAATTTCAGGCTTCAAAGACTCGTTCTTTTCTGATTTCTCCTGCAGGCTTTTCATGCCGTGGCCAACTTCAAGTCGTCTGATGATTTTGTTCCCGTCCCTCCTCCGCCGCCTCCGAAGGACGACGCCCTGCGAGCGCTGACAGAGCGAGGACACGACTCCGTCTACAACAAAGGCCCGGCCTCGGCTTCGGAAAGCAACGATGAGATCGCCGCGGCGCCGGCTCCCATGGACCGGCTGGAGGGCCTGGGACGCCCTCTGCAGAGGGAGAAGACCTCCATGGGGAGCCTGAAGAGGGCGAGCGTGGACGTGGAGCTCCTGGCTCCTCGCAGCCCGATGGGGAAGGAGACCATGCTGACCTTCAGTAACACGCTGCCGCGGGCCAGCATGAACATCAACGGCGTGCTGGGCGCTAACGAGGGAGCGGAGGACCCAGTCCCGCAGGTTCAGCAGGTGCAGCCGGTCCAGCGGCGTCTGAAGGCCGTCCAGGTTCCCATGGACCCCATGCGCTCGCAGCAGCTGGTGTCGGAGTGGAAGCAGAAGTCCATGGAGATGCGAGGCCTCAGCATGAAGGACGAGGCCGACCGCGAGGCCAGCGAAGACGGCTCGGAGGTGGGCTCGGTGGGGACCGACGAAACTGGGTCTCAGGTCCCAGTCTACCCGCCCACGGTGCAGCCCGGCAGGGCCGTCTCTAATCCCATCCCCCCTGCGGCCAACCAGCCCGCAGGGGGCGCCAGAGTAGTGGTGAGTCCCAGACCCCCCCAGATCCCTGAAGCAGGACCGCCACCAGTTTCTCCAAAGAGCGCCTTGACCCGGGCCAAGTGGCTGGCCATCACAGAGAAGAGCGGAGGGGCGGCAGCGCTCCGCGGCGCCGCTAACCAGCCACGCCTCATGCAGGTCATCGCCATGTCCAAGCAGCAGGGCCTCCTCCCCTCCTCCTCCTCAGGGGAGACGCCCAGATCCTCTGAAACCACCTCCACCTCCTCTGGTACCTCCTCCACCGACTCGCCCCACTATCGCCCCGCCACCGAGCAGCAGCGAGAGGGAATCCTCACCGTGGACGCCCACGCCCCCCACCATCCTGTAGTCCAAGTCCCACCTCCTCACGCCCCACCGCTCGCCAGCAACGGGAACCCGTGGGAGTGGAGGGGTTCTAATGGGAGCGACCCGCGGGACACCTACGACCTCAACATCATGAACCGTGGAGACGCCGCCGCCCGCGGCAGCAGCTTCCGGCCGAACCAGACCCCCTCGCCCTCCCCCTCCGGCAGAGACGCCGACCCCGACGTGCTCCCCCCTCCGCCTCACCCGCAGCGAGAGAGCGCAGCGGACGGACAGCGCCGGGAAACCACCATGAGACGCAAGACGGCGCTAGTTCTTCTGGATAGAGAGATCCGCAATCAGACTGAACAGGAGAACTATTACAAGAATTTGCAAGGACGAAGGTTTAAGGATTAGTCTCTTACTTTTTTGAAAAAGAAAAAAAAGCCTTATTGTGAAACTAGTTATCAACAGCACAACAGCTGGATCTGAGTTTGGACCATGTTGCTATGCATTTCTTGGAAAGAGCTGCAAGAAATCGAGAGTTGCCATCTAGTAAGAGTTGCCATAGCAACTGTGTGCCGAGCAGCACGGCTCCGCTGAGCTCAGAGGAAACTGTAAAGGTTCATACTGGAAGCACAACATGCAACAAATCCAAAATCTTGAAGGACAACCTGCAGCACAGCTCTGTGTTTCAGCACCACTCTGACCTTCCTCATGTGGCTCGCTCTGCGTTCACACTGCAGCAGAGGAACGTACGCAGAGCAATGCTACGACCTGATTGGCTGCTGGTGGGTGATGTCACCTGAAAGTTCCAAAACAGGAAATGCAGCAAATAAGGTCGACACTGTTCCTCTGCTGCGAGAAGACGAGTGGACGCTCGCTGTGAACGCAGGGCGATCAATAACCTGCTGATTGTAAATTACCGATGGATAAAAAGTGTCGCTGCCTTTCTGTTGTTACAGCTTGGTTGCTAATAGTAACTCCTAGCATGTATGTGTGTGTGTATAACTATTTCTCAAGAAGTGTGTGTGTGTGTGTGTGTGTGCGTGCGTGTGGATCTGAGTGAGTGTATTAATGTGTCTGTGGGTGTGTGTTCATGCATGTGTCTACAGGAAGCACAGTATGCTTTAATATCAGCTTTGGGTCCTGATTCTGTTCTTTAAGCTCAAATTTTGGCCTCAGCTGTAAAAATGTCAGAAAAACACAAAAACAGCTTTTTTTGCTAGAAGTTGTTTGTTTCCATGACAACAGAAGTGAGAGACTGACTGTCACGTTCAACATTTTCATTTGGATGTGAAAACATTAAGCATCTTAAATCTTGAACCTTGTGCATTTTGTGACTGGACATGTAAAAAAAATGCTATAAAAAGTGAGAACAGGGATTTGAGTATTTTTCAAAGCAATAGAGGCAATGCAAGTTTAACACGGTTTCTGTTTGGTTTCTATTGTCTAATCTAAAGGATTTGTATTGCCAAATGTACAAACAGGATCATTGGGTGGAGTTCTGCATGCTTTGTGGTTGTGAGGTTGAAAGTTCTGCTTTGTCGGTAAAAATTGAATTAAAAAGTTGTTATAACTCAAAGCTTCTGTCACAGTGTGTGTTGGAGGATAAACAGCAGCTGAAGTCATGTGATCTCTGTATATAATGTCGTCATTAGACCTTTATATCCAGGGCACCTTGATGAGTCCACCGCCTGCACCTTCTGCACGGTCAGACTCAGGAACCGAACCCCCAACCCTGGGTAGTGCCTTGCTCTAGATGTGAGAAATTCATTGGATATTTCAGCGCTGATGCTGAATCTGAAGATTGTGCCGGTTAGTTCAGGTTGAGAGATCCTTCATCAGCGCATTGACCTGCTGAGTCATGCAGGTCTTCCAGAAGATACTCAGCAGATGAAAACCATCTTCAAACCCTGCTTCATGGTAACAGCCTGTTTTGACCACTGACCTGCATCATAAGATTTGTGTCTCTTCCTGTGAAGCAGAGGAGCATCAGGAAGGGAAGGTCTTCATGGAGCTGCAGCAGGAGACCAGAGGACCTCAGGCAGCAGGTGGCTGATGATCATGAAGAAACATCTGAGGGCCACAAACAGACACAGAATATCTCAGTGATCTCAAATGTAGATGGAGGATCTTCAGCTAACACCACATCTCCGTGTTCTTCAAACCCAGGAACAGCTGGAGCACCCAGAAGACCTGTGTCCCGCCGCGGTCTACAGAGGTTTGGTTCCTGACGGTTCCTGTGGTGGGAAACGGACCCGACGTCACTGTTCGCTCATTACCCTGCCAGTTTCACATCTGTCATGTGATGTCACAGTGTGACATGCCACATGTGCTGTGAAATTCCTCCATCTCATTCAGACATTTCTCCATAATCTGAGGATCCCGGAATAGAAATCCTTCCTCCCATGAGGAAACTGGTAAAACTGACCAATTAGTGTGAGATTAAAAGCTTGTGAGATCTTCTGAAGCAGGAAAGCTGGTGGAGATTTTCCTGGCAGCCTCTGGAGAACAGTTAGCTAAAATCCTCAATAAAACCGTCCGTTTTCATGTCTGATCTTTTATTGAGCCGATTCAAAATCAGATCCAGCTCTGCTCGTCTCACTGAACCTCGACGCCTCGCACATCTCAATGGATTTTTTTTTAATGGGAACAACTCTCTTCTTGTCTCTTCTGCAAAAGAAAGTGAATAATAAATAAGAAGCTCTGTGGGATCTGGAGCTTCTTCCTCCATGAAAGGAACAAATCTGTCTGGAGAGGATCTCAGCTGCTGCCTGACCTGACCTCCATCAGGTCCTCATTGTGTTATGTCTGATTTGAAACACATCTCCGTCGTCCACATGGGGATCTGACTTTGCTCTTCCTCACCAGGTCTCCCTTCAGACCAGACACCCTGCTGACCAGTCTGACTGTCTCTCTCTGCATCAGTGATTTAAAAAAGATAAAACGAGCTACAAGATGAATCGATAAAATCCATTAAAACATGTAAAGTCATCAGAACATCATCATAGAAAATAAAATGGAGTCAATTAATGACCAGTGAGAACGAACCAAACACACACAAAAAAGCTGTGAAGAAAATACAAGAACATCGCACACACACACACACACACACACACACACACACAGTGTAAAGTGTGTAAGGGATCTGAAACAGAATCATTTGTCATCTTAAATGTAATCAAAAAAATTTTAAATAAATCTCAAAATCAGGTGGAAGATGGGTGGGTGATGTGATCTGTTTCAGAACTGAGCTGATCACACACACACACACACACACACACACACACACACACACACACAGCCTCGTGTCCTACACCTCGAGTCTGATTATGCCGTTTCCAAGGCAACAGCGTTGATGTCTGATGTTAAGATAAGCGCTCGATGGAGGAAACACACACACATCTCTCGTTCACTTTATCTTTCAACATACACACACTTTAATTTTTGTTTGTATGTGTGTGTGTGTGTGTGTGTGTGTGTACTTCCAGTATCAGTGAACCCCAAAGTGATGTAGCTCTCATCATATTTGTGTTAACTTGTCTTCTCGGGACGGCGGGCCGGACTCGCCCCGGGTCGCTTCAGACCAGGATCCGTCCTGTCCTGTCCGCCCCGGAGCTCGGTCATATATATGACTGAATTTTTGGGGTGTATAACAACGTCACTGTGAGAACCCCTGGGGGTCCGCGTACCCCACTTTGGGAAACCCTGGTTTAGAGAATCAACACTTTCAAACAAAAATGGCCAAATTTTAACCAATTTTAAATATTTTTGAAGAGAAATGGAGCGAATTTTGTTAAGTGAGCTGTGTGTGTGTGTGTGTGTGTGTGAGTGTGTGTGTGTGTGTGTGTGATTCAATATGTATATTTTAGGGGTGTAACGATTCATCTACTACATCGATGTATCGATTTATATTCCTATGATCCGACTACATCGATCTGTGCTCTGCAAGTTGGCCTTCCAGACGATATATATTGATCTAACAGGTTTTAAAAGGTAATCAATCGATTGTATTGATACTAGGAAATAATGCATTGGATTTAAGCACAGCAGACTCTATATGGATGTGTTTTTTTAGCACTTTTAATGATAAAGACGCCACGCGCCAGCAGACAACAAAACTTAAATTAAAACTTAAAACTTAAAGGTCCACTAAGTCATTTTCCCCAAATCTCTTCTTCATGTTAAGCAGCACCTGCTCTTCATCTCCACCGCGACGCCCTCCGGCATGGACGAAAAACAGCATGAAAGATTTAAAAGACAGAAGTTAAATCTTGGCCAGTGTATTTATGCTCAGACAATAAATGCCAAATCGTCAAAACACCAGTGTTCTCTACAAACCATCTATTGTGCCCAAACCTGCACAATGTCGTAGGAAACCCCGGCAGTGAAGCGCTCAGCTCTTTTTAGGTCAAAAGAAACAAGAAATAAAGTTGAGACTCGCGTCATCAAAAGGAAATGCTGTAACTGAAGTTGGAGAAACAGAAACAGTCATATAAAGCCCGACTACGTCTGTAATGCATTTGGAGTCAACTGACACGATAATTTATTTGAATTGAACGGGTTTAGCATCACCTGGGGTTATTTTTACAGAGCGTTTCACAGCAGGTAAAAACACTGTAGTTTTTACTGAGTGCTCAGTCTGTAGAAGTTAGCTTTTACAAAGTTAGCTTTTACAGACTGAGCACTCCCGTCCGGACGGGACTAAAATAGCAGAGATGCTCCGGTAAATATTACATTACCCCCCGCCGGAAAACTGATCCCATCTGAACAGGGCAGAGGTCGTATATTATAGGTGTTATTTACCGATCCAGCAGAAAACAAGCAACTTCCATCACTTTGATCACTTTGCATCAGATCTCTCCATCTTTGGAAAGCCACACCGATGTTGACCCTGGTCCTCGGCCTTCTCTGGTCTGAGTTGTTTCCTGTTCCTGTTTTGTGTCTGACTGCTTCAGATCCTGCTGCATAATGATGGACTCCCATTATTTTGTAGATCCAGATTGAAATGTGGCACACCTGACGTGGAAACAGCACTAACTAGGCAGGCGAAGCT
>OMLF01019944.1:0-27302 GCA_900302615.1 Holocentrus rufus
GGGGGGGGGGGGGAGGGGGGGGAGGGGGGCGTGACCTAAGCAGCCAAGTAACTCACATCACCATGGAGCGAGAGCCTCCTCAGGGAGAGAGGGAGCACCTGTCTGTAGGTGCAGCCATATTTAACATGCATATACACACACATTGCGCCTTTGTTTGGGAGGTGTGAAACTGTAGATGGTGTGTGGTGTAACACACCTCAAGACAAAACTTCAACCCCCTCCCCCCAGCAGGGACACACACCTGCTGGAGTCTCCATCACAGCTGTGCCCACAAACTATTGGGAAACCGGGGCTGTCAGGCGTGTTGAATGTCACTCGGCCGCATCACTCGGTCAGACTTTGAACCCGTTTCTTTTTTTTCTCTCACATTGTGCGGCGTGACATTTAGTGTATCTGAATTTCACAATCTGGAGCCTTTGAAAAGGGATGAAAGACTGAAGAGTGACAGGAGGAAATAGATTCAACTGCAAAGAAGGGAGGAGCTTTGATGGTTTATATTACAGAAGAATAACGCTGGTCTGTCACAACATTCGAGTGCAGCTGAACAAGCAATGTAATCAGCTTGTGTGAATTATATGACATTTCTGCAGTACAAAATTAAAGGCTAGGACGTTGGTTATCAATGACTTTTTCTTCATTTTAAAAGCCCAAATTCATATAAACTCCACAAGTCCTGTACTCGTTATCAGTATTCTTTGTTTCTGACTGAGTCTCTTCATCTTATAAGCGTCCATCCTCAAGTCAAATATTGCAATACCATTTACACAACTATCGGAGCAGCCAGCAACTACCCAGCATTCAGCTGACAGAAAAGGTCCGCTATCTGTGTTGATGCTTTGTGACTAAGTGACAGAACACTTAGCCTATGCTTTTCAGGCCAATCCTTACTATTTATGCACTCCCACACCAACTCACACATGCACACACCCTGGAACACATTATGCAAGAGTCAAGAACACACTGCATTTTATTAGCCATTTGTCTCAAACAAATGTCTTTCGGAGGGGAAAAAAAAAAAAAAGTACAATACCAATATGCGTCATATTCACATACTTTACAGTGATTCATCAGCTGATGAAACTGACAGAAGGGACACAAAGTGCATCTGCTCACAAACTAAATAAAAACTTTTCCGCATCAGGCAGGACATAAACATAAGAAAGGGACACAAAAGGACTATAGTCAACCTTCCTGAGAAATTAAGTATCACATAAAACTCATTTGGACAGTATTGATAATCACTGCCTATGAGTCAGGACACTTGGATGGAGACAGCAGACGAATGGGAAACTCTAGTATCAAGACTACTCTCTTTACACTGTTTCATAATCGGCCCACACAAACAAACATGGTCCACATAACAGATGTCCAAGCTGCTCAAAACGGAAGACCCAATATTTGTGTTATGACAAACAGATTAGTGCAACACACTAAAGTCACATTGCAAACTAACAAAATGTTCACATCCTGAATTTAAAACACAATATTTAACAAAGAGCTGTATTGACATCATATTCATGCCACATTGGCACAGGGTCATTCATCTTTTTTTCTTGGTAGTGTATCAACAGGCTGAACAATCATCTATACTCTGTAAGCAAAGAAAATATGTAATGGAAAACAATCCATCAATATATCTGTTAATTAGAGAAACAAAAGAAGATGTAAACAACTACTCAAAAACAGTCGACTGAGTGTTTTCTCTACCAAATGTCATCAAAACTTTGTCCGAGCCCTAAAAACTCAAACAGCTTGTGTCCTGCACAGCTGTCAGACTTGATGTAAGACCGTTTGAACTAACTCTTCATTAAACACCTCTGTGAAGTCATCATCCTGAACACAAGAGCCAAGATGCTCGGAGTGAGCAGCACAGCAAGGGAAACTCCTCTTCACTCCACGTCTTCCTTTGGCCTCCAAAAGGGTCGTCCTCTCTCGTTTGGTTGGTCGTGTTCGCTCCTCCCAGCGGAGTCGCGGCGCCTCAGGTCGCCAGCTTGTCCGGATGACTCTTTAGCTTGTGGAATTTGACGCTGTCTAACTTCTCGAACCTCTTGCCACAGTACTCGCAGGTGAAGTTGTAGTGGGCTTCTGGCGTGTGCTTCTTCATGTGCCAGTTGAGGGACGCGCGCTGGCGACACTGGTACCCACAGATCTCACATCTGAGAGAGGGAACGGGTGAGAGGGAAACATTGAGGGAACAGGACACGAGGAACACGATTTTGAGTTGTTATTGTTCTAAAGGTTTATCCATGGTCGAATAAAATCGTCACCAAATAATGAATCTAGTTTAGCAAAGCCCAATGTTCAGACCAATAAGGGATTAATTGCTTTTTTGGTAGGAGAAGTGAAAATTATAGCGAACTGTATGATTAAAGTAGTTCCTAAAACCAGCTGTCTTCTTTGGTGAAATTATATAGCAGTAAAATATATTTCAACACTCCTGTCCAGTTTCAAAATTCTCACTTCAAAAGTAAACATTCAGGGCAAATATGTGAAGAAATTTCACATTCAAAAAACCCATCACTTTCGCCCTATTGAATATTGCTTTAACACTAAAACAGAATACTGGAAGTAACTGCCAAGATGTGCAACAGTGTAGCCGACTCTTGGAAAACAACGGACACAGTGTTTATATTTCCAGGTGACAGGCAGCCTGCATGCATCCTTCTGCCAGCGAGTGATCAAAACCAGATTCTGGATACAGTTTTGTCTGCCATCCGGAGCTGCTCAGCATTGCAAATTCAGTCATGCTTGCCCAGTGCGCAGATGCTTAAGGCTAAGCCTTGATTTCAGCATCATTAACTTACTGAAGCGGCGTCTCTCCTGTGTGGGTCCGTCTGTGAACCTCCAGGTGATTCTTACGTTTAAACGATTTTCCACACGTCTCGCAGATGAAATCTCGGACCCCTGTAGAAAAATTCTATTACATTTCAGGGCTTATGAAGATGGATTCTGGCATGCTGAGACTGAACAGTGTGAGTTTGTGTACTTACCTGAATGGATGATCATGTGGCGATGCAGGTGGTTCGACAGATAGAACTTTTTCCCACAGCCTGGATGGGAGCAAACCTTGGTCCTCCCTTTCCTGTGAACTAGGTTCACATGGTTCTACACAGAAGAAAAACAAGAACAAAGAGATGATTATTTTAACACTTAAAATTAGCAGTAAAGTTAGCTAAAATCCAGTGTGAGGCATGAGTGAAAGGTTCTGTTTGTACCTGGAAGCTGCTGATAGCTACGTAGACTTGACTGCAGCCCTCATACGGACAGTGGAACATCTTGAGCATGCCGTCTGCCTCAATGACCGGGCCTCGCCTGCTTCTCTTTGACCTCACACTGCAAAATAACAGATGACATGGTTAGTGCTGACAATAAGAAGACTTCTACAGGAGGGGCGGCTGATTGCTGTTTCTGTTGAACTCACAGACCTAAAAACATCCCAGCTTCTGTCCTAAAACCAGCTGCACTCACCTGCTCAGACTCCTCTGCAGCTCTCTCTCGCTGCTGAGCTCTAGAGGCTCCACAGTGGGCTGCAGCAGCTGTTTTTCATTCAAACCTGAGGAGAAAACAAAGCAAAAAACCTTTTACAAAATGAATCTGATGCAGATATCCTTTATCGATATGTGAGAAAAATAATAAAAGTTTACACAGGAAATGCACAGCAGGGTTTGTCATGTGAACACCTCAGAGTAATCCTCAAAAAATGTGATGCCAATTCTGAATATAGCGAACCTGTGATGGAGTCTTCTGCTGCTGTCCTCAGGTCTGTGTCTGACTGGCAGACCTGGTTGTACGTCACACCTTCAATGACAGTGCAGGTGACTTCCTCCACATCCGCACCTCCCATGTTGAGCTGGATGCCTTCTGACGCCAGAGCCTCGTAGCTGGGGCCCGTGATGATAATTAACTGGGAATGAAAGGATGTTACATGAACTGATTTGAACAATCGCCAGGGAAAATAAAAGTATTAGAATTAGGAGTATATCGACTCGTGATGATTCATTCTTTGCACCGATGCATCAGTGGACCTTTTTCACAGCTGCCATTTTAACATGAAATAACAGGTAAACACCGGTGTTACTAATGACATTAATGAAGGTTCTGTTCGATTTGGGTACAGAACCTTCATTAATGCCATTAGTAGCACCTGTGTTTACCTGCTAATTCATGTCAAATGTCTGCTGTGAAACAGGTCTATTGCAAATTCTGGCAATTCAACTGCATTGATCTGTTAAAAGAAATAAATAGGATGAATAGAAAGTTCTGCGTAATACGATAGAGAGAAAAAAGAAAGAAAACATGCATTCCTTTGTGTGTATCATTCATTCCTGTTGTGTGACGCAAACATTAAGAATAAAACTTCATGCCTAAGTGCCTCTCATTTACCCACCTGGGAGCCCTCCAGAGCCGTCCTCTGGTCTGGAATCTCACAACTGGTCACCACCGTCTGCAGAGCCTGAGGGTCGAACAGCTCTCCCTGCTCTGGCACCTGCATGGGCGGCGGGACGGTCAGGTCGGGCTGGGAGCCCAGTCCGACTGAATCACTCAAAGTCTGCGACAGCGCTGAGTCCTCATCGGCCTTCTCCAGTTTATCAGTTAAGGCTGCGGTCACCGTAACGCACTCGTAACCATCCGGCACCGTGCTGATCCCTGCATCTCTCAGTCTTTCCCTTCTCCGTCCTCCCTCTCCCTCTTCGTGTTTGTCTCTCCTCAGATCTTCGGCCTCCTCCTCCGAGATGATGGGCTCTACTGCTGGGTGAAATGCTACTTCACTGGAGGTTTGCTGTCTCTCCATTACCATCTCCATCTCCCAGACGGGCTGCTCTGTCAGTGGAACATCCCTGGAAGGAGCCTCCACCCTGGGGTGGTGGGTGAGAGCTGTGGCTTGTTCTATGGGGCTCATAGTTGTGTCTTGTATCCCGGCAATATCCATATTTTCTTCCACATCTAGAAAAATCAAATCATTTGAAGATGGTGGATTATTAGGGAAACTAAGATAAGATGTTTTTTGCCAGAGGCTGCTGAGAACATCTACTTTACAGACACTTGACCAACTCACCAACCATTATTTGGAGTAGGGCTGGGCCATATGCACAAAATCAAATATATTTGGATGAATACCTCAATGTCAACATTGTGACCATATTGTAGGGATGACTGTTGCTTCTTTCATAAGACATTTAAAGATAAGAGATGTGTGATCAACAATTGGCAATATGAATATGATGATCAAGCAGGTAGAAGAAAATAACTGAACAGTCTAATAATTTCAGAAAATTGAATCCTTTTACTGTGATGCAGCTTTTAAAAGCAGGAAAAGACAGCACTCACGTTACATCACCATATTACATATGAACTAAGTATGAACTAGGAAACCAAGTACACTAAAATGAGTCAAACCATGAAATTACTACGTCACGCCTCTCTGTACCTCTGAAGCGTCTGTGACCATTTGCCTCCTTTCTTCTCTTCCTGGTCACAATCCCTTTCGCCACCGGCACGTCAATCTTTGCTGCTTTCTCTCCATCGCCCTCGCCGTTCATTCCCCCCTCATGCTCAGAGTCACTTGCCTCCCGTGGTGGTGAGAAAAGGTACTGCACAAACGAGTGGTTGGAGTCACACTGCCAGATAGCAGCAGTGGAGAAACCGGGCTGGGGCTCCAGCGCCCTGAGCTGGGGCTCATGAGGGCAGGACCGCGAGTGGTCCTGGTACCAGGACACCAGGCTCCGGAGGCTGGACACACGCTCCTTCCTCCCTGTGAAATACAGTGGGGCAGATAATGAAAAGACAGCAATGACAGGTGACAGGTTTAGCAGTTTTCTTTGTTGGTAATTATTCACAGGCATTAGTTGCACCACTCACCCTTTTTTTGTTTTGCTGATGCTTCTGAGGCAGTCTTTTTCCTGGAAAACAGACTCATATTCAATATCCACGAAATAAATACAGCTGGAAAGCATTGAGACACTGGCTGGGCGGGATAAGCAGGGTTTAACACCGGCACAATCAGGCCTTAAACACTCAGGGTTCCCAAGGCATTGTGGAATTTCTGGAAAGTCATGGAATTTTTTGTCTATTCCAGACCAGGAAAGCCGGGGAATTAAATACATTCTTGGGAGAAAACATGCAATATCATGGAATTTTGTCGGTCCCAATTAAAAACAGTTACTGTTAGTAGATGGTTATTCACCAGATACAATATTTATTTTCCATTGTGTTCTTTTTATGTTCACTTCCCCTGCAGAATAAAGAAGAATAATAAGACCTCAATCTTTTCGATGAAGTATGTTTTGCATTTTTAGTCGAGGAAAAAACTCATGCTACGTTTATAAGGGTCATGAAAATTAAATATGGAAACATCAGAGGGATTTTACATTTGTAAAAAAGTACAGTGGTCAAGGCACTAGCACTTTGATAGTTGACAGAATGGAGAGACATTTCATGACCAGCCATGTCCGCAACAGTCGACTACAACCCTCCACCATCCAGCTCGCTTTATAAAAATGACCTGGGAATAGCTTGGCCTACCCGCAGTATTTTTGCTGGTATTTCTCTCCGTATGTTGAGTTGAGCAGGATTAGATACTCCGCTAGTCCAGCATCACTCAAACTCGTCCGCCTGCGAAGCTCACTCCACAGCTTGTGCGACTCTCCCAGGTAAACTCTCCTCACGTCGTACTTCTTCCGGGACTCCAAACGTCTCTGGGCTCTGTCGGAGTCTGTGAGCCTTGGTCGTCCTCTGCAACGCCTCAAAACATCCTTCACCTGGTGCCCTGTCTGGTTATTATCCAGAGGAACCTCCAACTCTGGGAAGCGACCAGCCATCTTGGCAACAACAGCTGTTGTTGTGATTAGCCAGGGTTAACGGAAGTTGTGTCAGACCTAACAGGAAGCGTCAAATGAAACGGATCCACTGCCTTTCTTTTCACTTTCTGGATGCGTATCTTTGCTGGATAGTTCCAAAACTACTGAATCTTGTTTGAATATGTAGCGGGAAAAAATACACAGGGAGACTGTCTGCTGAAAGCGTTGACAAACACCGTGACGGAACGCTATGATGAAAGAAGTTTGTTCCGCACGAAGCATATTCGCACGGACACTCAGGTCCAAAATGTAAACAGAAGCGGGAAACTGTGCGGTGAAAGCAAGGAGGTTTTATAGTATGATTCTTAGCTAAAACGTTGGTTGAATCGCAGCATAAGTCATGACCGATGTTTTGACAGTTGTATTTAGGACTTTTGTTCCACAAACGGCTCTGACGAAGGATTTCAAACTCATTTCTCCATCAACAACAACATGCAGCACCCTGATGGTCGGGGACCACAGCATCAGCCGCTCTTTGCTGCTACTGGCGGCCGTGACAGCTGCCTCTGAAATGGACATGAAAGTATTGTTCTTCACCCAAACTAAAATTCAGAGCCTGCCAGTCTCTCTTCAGAACTCCATTCCCAACTTGAGCCCAGACAGTTTGAAGGTAGCCACTGTCCCTTCATTTACAACTTGTCACTCAACAATTTTCTACTTGTGTGTCACACTGTCAAATCAAAAGTGATGCTCACGGTGATCGTGTTTAATTGGACACTTTAGATAAAGACAAGGATAAATATCAGTAGACCATAAGGAGATTTTGAGATTTTTTTTTAGCTTGAATGATTGTCATAGCCAATGACTGATACACTTGACAAGTCAGTCGACAAACGTTTTGTTGATATAGTGTATGGGCAAGATTATGATATGTGATCATTTGACTTAAGGCTGGATGTTATGGACAAAATCAAATATCACAATATCTTTGACTTTCATACCTCTGACAATATTTTGATAACATAGTAGGGATGACTATTGGTGCATGCGTAAGATATTTACACACAGCTGTTTTTTTGACAAGCAATCAGTAATTTGGATTATGATGACCAGCAGGAAGTGGCAAATAATAGAACAGCTACAACATAGTTCAGAAAATTGCATCCTTTTAATGTAATGCAGCCTTTAAAGCCTGAAAAGACAACATATCACCATATTATGTTATCCAGAATCTCAGACAATATAGTCTCATATCACGATATTGATGTAACTATTATTTATTTTGCCCAGTTCTATTTTGACCCCAATATATGGTTCATCTAGTCCCACCGACCAGCTGACCAACTACCTTGACTTAAAATGCATTTTTCATAACAAAACAAACAAACAAAAAAAACCTCCTCACTCAAAGTTTGTCTGTCCATCTTTTTTCCTTTATTTTAGAAAATCAAGTTTTCCTATCCCAGGACTTTGCAGGAGCTACTTCAGCAGGTGGCTTCCCTTCACGAGTCAGCCAACACGTCTCCCACTCCCCCCTCACTGATCATAATTGACAGGCTGGAGGGCTACCTGCATGGTTCTGGAGGCGACAGCAGCCACACTGGACTTCTCCAGGGGGAGCAGTCCTGCGCTGCACATGTGTCTGCACTGCTGTGTGACACAGCCGCATTCCTCACACAAGTCCTAGAGCAGCAGGCCTCCAGCTTGGCCCCCTGCCGCGTCATCGCCTCATACCACTCGGAGCTGGAGGCTGGGGCACCTGGCGGGGAGCCCTCAGCCCCAGACCCTGTCCTTGCTGTCCTTGACCGCTACTTCCAGGTCCGATGTACTCTGGACAGAGACAGAAGCTATGGAGCTACTGCAGCTGGACTACAGGAGGTGTGGCACATTTACCTCTCTGGGACAGGACTCACAGAGGCCCCTTGTGCCAAGGGTGAGGACAAAAATGTGGGTGTGGCCCAAGAGTGGCAGTTGGTCATTTTTCCTGATGGTTTAATGGAGTTTACACTGGTTTGAAAATGTGTGGATCAAAGACTTTACCAGGGGGTGAAAAATTGAAGGCCAGATGCAAATACCCAGGGAATGTTTTCATGCAACACATATGTTCATTTTCTGAAATACCCTGTTTTAAATTTAAGAGGTGATATACTTATGTTGGAGGAGAAGTGGCTTCAACCACTCTAACACTTTATTTCAAACAAAACATTTTCTTTGATGAAGAGCTACCTCTGTTATGAGCAAATTATTTTCAGCCATGCCTCTCTATTCATTTGATAAACCAGTTCTCGCCTCTGTCTTCACCTACATGACTCAGCTGGTACAATATCATATAATAAAACTTCCTCCAAGTCTTATTGCCTCATCACATAGATAGTATGCTGAGACTTGATATTCACCCAGAGACACTGTGCCCTTATTCTCTTTTCATATTTCAGTGTAAAAAACCACAATGACTGTAAATAGGACGTTTAATGAGTTAAAAATTTATATGACAGAGGTTTTACAAACAAATCAATGAAACTTTACACTGATAATATAAAAGTAGACATTGTAGGAGTTCATGACTTTGGTTTAGAGCGATCACCTATGTAAGACACTGAGCTTCAGTTGCCAATTTCACAGTAAAATCACAGTTAAGTATTAAAAAATGAGAATACAAGGATTGTGATTCATTATGAAAAGAGATGTGATGATTGCAGCTGTTTCTGAAAATAAATGAAATAGAAAAAAACATTTGTAACTAAGTTTTTGCAAAAGACATAGTCATTAAAAAGAGAAGCCATCTGAATGTCAAAGTCACACCTTCTCTTACAAAATGACCTCTTGTGTAACAGAAAAATACAAAAGAAAAAGAAAATTTAAAGCAACATTTACTAAGACTGTAGAATCAGCCACAATATAATTACATTTAATATTGATGTTATTTAGTGTCAACTCTGCATTGTTCTCATTTCAGAAGTCCATATTTAACATAATTACATCATGGCTGATTCTCTGTGGTCCACATTCCAATCCTAGTGAATGCAGTTATTCAAAATCTTAAACACATCTTACAAATGAAAATAAAATACTCATCTGAAGGTGGCAATAACTAATAAAAAACACATGGTAACAAACAATCCTTAGAATACTGGAACCAACTGTCAGAATTCATTGGGATTAAACATCAACTAGAATCACTGGACATCAACATCACCTTTCCTGCACAGCCTACAGTAGCCTTTTTCATTTATGCAGGGAGTTTATGTTGAGAAAATGATCATAACTTGGTGATTTGATCATCCTCTGAAACAACTGCAACACACAATAGACAAAAGTCACAAAAAATATTTACAAATACAACGGGTTTCTTTGGACTATCTGGAATCCGACACAATGGCTGCCTCGGTGGCTTTCAAGTAAAGGCTGTGTGATTAAATTCGAGGGTGTTTTAATGCATATCAGATGATCATGTAAAGAGCTATAGCACTTTTTATTCATGACTCTCATTTTCAGGGAGTCAAACTTAACTGTTCATGCAGTAAAACCTGGAAGTAGGCTCAAATTACTACTGACAGTCTTTCTTTTGCCTCCAGTCATCGTGTCATTTCACTTTTTAAGTAACGAGAGCACACCGCTCAGATACCAGTGAGTCACTATTGAAATACTCATGGAGTTCACTGTGTCAACTTGCATTTCAGTGACAATAGAAAAACTCAGGAACTGAACTACAGGATAAACAAGATACAAATAAATTCATGTAGAGACATTTACATTGGTGCCACCATATCAGAGTTTTTGGTAGCCACTTACATGTAACAATATCGTCCTGTGCAGATAACAGATTATTCGGCCAAAGGAGAAATGCTGAATCCTCATCCAGGAGACTCTTTTTCCTGCATTTCCCAGAGCCTTTTGCCTGAAATCCTTCGCTCCTTGTGGAGACAGTCAATGAGGTTGAAGATCCGAACGTTCTTCATTGTTTCAGAGCCTGATTCGAGCCTCAGTCCGTTTGCAGCCCATTGCTCAGCCTGGCTCCTGGTCAGCATTCATCGTGAACGGGGCGCTGCCTCGTCAGCACGGGTCTCCTGTGAGCAGGGATCTCATTTTTGTACTCGTTGGCATAGATAACCACTTTCCCAATGTCGTCTACTCGGCTGGAGCTCATGGGGCTGTAATCCATAGAGACCCCCGAGTCTGCCACCGCCATGTAAGCGTACCCCGGGCCTTTGGGGGGCCAGGTGTGGTTTGGGTACTCAAAGCTGGACATGGACGAGAGGCGACCCGACCCCAAGCTCTGCTGCAAAGAGCCCAAGTCAGAGTGAGATTCGGATGACGCGGTCCTCCTGGATGCGAAAAGCACCTCCAGGGGCACGGTCTCCTCGAGAATGTCATCCAGGTGCTCCTCTCCGCTGTGGTTGTTGGCGTTGAGGGTGACGTAGGCGTCTTGGGACTCCAGGAGAGAGGACTGGGAGGAGGGGGCAGGCTGCTGGTGGAGCGTCCGTAACTGGTCCATCAGCCAGCGGTTGTGAGGCGCGTCTCTCCACCCTCCCAGCAACGCCGAATCGACCCGTTTCAGCCTGTTCTCCTCGTCCGACCTGTCCTCTTCCTCCTCCTCCTCTGCGTCTGCAGCCAAGACCCGGGAGGCTTTGGATGGCAGAGCTGGGGCGGGCGGTGAGGGCCTCAGGCTGAGCTCTGACAGGACTTCCAGAGGGGAAGGACACTCCTCCGAATAGAATAAAACTGGACTCAACCACAAGCCTCCATTGGTCTGGCCCAACCACTCCTTTGGACAAACAAGATTCAGAAATTAGTCGATAAAATGTCAGATTTTCTCTCAAATCAAGACATGGAGATGGCAAACTAGGCCTCATATGAAGCACTTTGATACATCTTATTATAATATAGTTCTTGAAGTATTTTTCTTACCTTAAAGTCCCCACCATAAACAGTAAAGAGACCTTGAAACTTGCTCTCAGGGTTTGGAATAGCAGGCCAAATCTTCTTTATAAGAAACCTGGAAACATAGATGTAAAATGTAATTCTACATCTGTCTCTATCCACCATTACTGTAATGCTACTACCAGAACAACCATAAAAGTATTTATGGTGGTGAAGACATAGAAAAGTTACTTGTGTTTGTACGGTTTTACTGACCTGCGATGAGACAGAAGCACAAAGAGTGACAGCACAGCGAGGATGAAAGAGATGAGGAGGGTCAGGGACACGATGAGCGGGTCGAGGTCTGGAGGAGACACAACACGGTTACACCAAAGAACAGGACGAACTGAACAGTATTGTTATGAAACAAAGCATTAGGGACAAACCAAAGACAAGATAGAAGAGAAATTTTCTTCCGAGAAAACATTGTATTAAGGCATCTACATTACACTGTAGAGACATGGGAGAACAAGTGGGGCTTCACATGAATTTCTTTGAAAAAGGGATAATACATTTTTGTATTGCATGCTGTGCTCTGCCATATAAATGGATACCCACTTGCAGCCAGTGTGTACATGAGCACAGGGTCACTCCAGGCGCTCCAGTAGCCGTTGTAGCTAATCCCATCCAGCTTTACACGGACCCACACGTTGTACTGCGTGCCTGGCTGCAGGCCTCGAATGATCCACTCTGAACTGGCCCGGACCACCTCCACCTGAGCAGACAAGAAGTCCTTTATAGGTCTGTTTGCATACTTTGGTGCTTGCTTTGCATTGAGGTCTCGCAGTGCATTAGAACAAAGTGCTCTGCCATACCTGCCCCGTATGGCTGTCTGCCTGAGCGTAGCTGACCTCGTACATCATGCTGTCGTCCATGTACTTGAGAGGAGGAGGCACCCAGGTCACCTTCAGCTGACCCTGCTCGCCTGTTCTGCTCACTGTCACATTGGTAGGAGGGTCCAGCAAAACTGACACATACAGACAGACAGAACTGTTAGATTGGATCTCTAAGGAAATGAAGGAGCGTGATCTTCTTCCTGAGAGATCTTCCGTCCCCCGAGACGCTTATGCAATAATTTTTACATGCAGTGATGTCAAAGTATATTGAAATATATTGCAATATCTGCAGATCAGTAGAAACGAGGCATGCATATCAGAAAGATGAAACCTAGAGGACAGAACATGACAGTGAATGGTATCCATCTTGCTCACACAGTCTACAAAATGCATTCCCCCCTAATTACAGTAATAAAAGGGAACTGGGGCACAGCACATTATCAACCCATCTTCATTATTAAATGTGAGCAAGTCACTCTGTGGATCAAGTGGTCTGATTTGCAGCGACAACTTACAGACAAGCTCGATGAGGAGACTGCGATTGTGAATGAGTACTCCTTGCCGGTGAACTTGGATGTCCATTTGAACAAACATCTGGGTGCGGTTCAGGTGGCAGACATAGAGCTTCTTACCGCCTGCTGCGTGGAAGGTCCTCACTGGACACTTGCTGCTGTTTTCATTTCTAAGAGGGACAGAATAGGACAGAGATGAGATTAAAGATAGCTCAGTTTCGGGTTTTTAGGAGTCTTGTGTTTACCTACTTGATTGAAGCCACTGGGGATTCTCAAGTATGCTGGTTAGGTACTGTTTAAATAAGGATCAACTGAATTTAATTAGTGTTGTTAACAAGGGAGAGTTTTGGTGTCATGTGATGATTTCACAGGCTTTCCCACCCTGCCAAGAATAAAACTTTGAGGGAAACACTATAACATATCGAATATTAATCCAAAAACATCAGCATCAGCCTTCAAAACATCAGGTCATCACACCATCACTGTGAAAACTATTGGCTCCACATGGCTTGCTGCCGTAAGCGTCCTTCTCTATGACTCACTGGTAGGTGTATGTGAAGGAGTACTGATCCACAGAGTCCATCCTGTCCTCGCTCGCCTCCCAGAAGCAGGTGAAGTCCTTCCTGCCTTCAGCAAAGCACTTTGGGTTCTCTGGCTCTTCACGCAGCAGCAGAGACGCTGGAGAGAGGAGAGGAGGGTGAAAACGCCACACATGATGACTGTATGGACTGGCTGATCACCAGGCAAATGTCTTTTTTAATTGCTTGGTTGGGTTTTCTTTAAGTTAGTCAGTTATGACAACATCAGCAGTATTCCACAGGAGAAACGTGAAATAAACAACAAGTTTCCTCGTGTACAACAGACAGGGATCTATTCACGGATGTTTTGGAGTCCACTATTAAGATCATAGGTTTTACAGTCTGGCAGATTTTATCACTTTATTTTACTTGTCAAGTTTTTGTTTTTGTTTAATTATTAAAAGATGTAACAATATGCCTAGAAAACATTTTATCCTACCTTTCTTTTCGAAATCTTCCGCGCCCTGGAAGATGGAAGTTGCTTGGGCGCAGAATAACAGACAGAATACCAACAGTGGGTTCAGGTGGTCGTATGTCATCCTTTTGTCTTCTCTGAGAACAGAAAGACTTTGGCCTTCTGTTGATCGCGCGCATAACTGGAGTGCCAACCTGTCTTCTGTCCTTCTCGCTTTGTGTCAGCTTGTTTTTGGAGATACCATGGAGAGCGCAGCGCGGTTACGCGCCTGCATCTGGGAGATAAGGTGCAGCGAGCGAAACTGTTTACTTTCCCCTTCAAAGTCAACGGAGAAGAGGTGGAGCAAGATCGGTGTTACAAAACTTTTCACACATTTTTTTTGTGGGCGGGAATTACGCACTCATTGATGTTTACAACTTGTCTCTGCTACAGCGAGTAGGACTTGTGATGTGATGTCTCGTGCGTAAAAGACATCCAGCAATGCAAGGGCTCATAAGATCTCCATATATCAATGATAGATAGATAGATAGATAGATAGATAGATAGATAGATAGATAGATAGATTAAAAAAAACATGTACAATCAAGGGATGGCAGGGGCCATGTGCTCAGGTAACGGAAACCACACATGGAACCAGTGCACTAACTCACCGAAGCAGTGGACCTAAACGGTTTCTTATCTACACGCTACACCCATGTTTTCTTCGCCGGACCTGTGTTATCTGTGGTGCAGGCAGCTCTTTTTCGTGTCCCGTGATAAGCCAGGGGGCGTAGCGACCCATCCTCGGCAGTTCAAATAATACTTAGCGCTTCTTTCGATGACGAAAAAGTCATGTGAAAACATGCGTGTGAATTTCACGCACATGGGCTTTATGGATGACTGTTTTGCATAACGAGAGCATTTCCTATGCAAAGAAATAATGCAAAATGGGAGATTTCAGTTTCCATACATGGAAAACTTGCTTTGAATTCACAGGTGGATTTTCACATGTGATGCTTCTGTTCTGTTACATCACTTGAAATTGGTGGAAGTTGTCAGATCTGATGACTGAGGTAGTGAGGGGATGAGAAGCTGCCTCTCCTCTGTTTGGAGTTGAATTCAGCTGCAGATGATGACACCTTTGAGTCTACTTCAACTTCAGTTGATGACGCTTTTAAGTTGAATTCAGCTCTAGATGATGACACTTCTGAGTGTTTGAGTTCAGCTGTGGATGATGACATTTGTGGATCGGCTTAGCTTCAGATCACGAAACTTTTGAGCCAGCTTGGTGAAATTCAGCTAAACTGATGACACTTTTGAGCTGAAATCAGCTTCAGATGATGACACGTCTGAGTCGGCTTGGTTGAGCTCAGCTGTGAGTGATGACACTTAATGGATTGGCTGAGCTTAAGATGACGAAAGTTTGGTGAATTTCAGCTCCTGATGACATATTTAAGCCATCTTAGTGAAATTCAGCTTGCAAGTAGATGTTCAGCAGGGAGAAGGTGGTTGTGGTTAACTGACTGGTACGTGAGAGAAATTGGGGACCAGGAAATCTGTGTTGTTGTGGAAGACAATGGCAGAGTGTGGTTTCTCTGGTTCCTCAGATAAAACATAACAAAAGCACTGGCTCAGTGCTGTGAGGTCAGAGGGTAGGATGTATGGCTATAAATCATAGATGCCACCATCACCACAAAGACTAACCAGTCATGTTGTAAGCACTTTGTGTGTGGATGAGGTTTAATTAGTGCATGTAGGAGATCACCATTGGATTAGAATTGGATTAGGAAGCAATGCATTTCCCTTTTGTAATGAATGTATTCTTTATTTTCATATACACATTTCAACATATTCAATTTAAACTTATATACGCAATTTCTAACAATGTTTCCATCCAACATGTTCAGAGCCGAAAACAAAGGGGATCAAATACACGTATGTGACACAAAACAACTGGATCTCCCTTCTTCTGGAAACAAAAAGCTACTCATCTGGAATGCAACACAATATAAAAACAAAGATGACTGTATAACTGAAAGGAAACCTTCCAGATTAACAACTCTAGATGCCATAAACTCATTTGTATGAGAGGGAGTCAGTAGTTTTTCAGCAACCAGCGTGGCAGCTGCTGGACAAAGTGGTTACCAATTCAGTATCAGCACAATAGTGTCAAATACAACTTCAGCACATTCAAGCCATATTCCAGCAGCAGGCATCATAACATCCATTGCTTACACAGTGACAGAAGTGACAATGCTGTCTGATACTTCTACCTTCTATTTAAATACATTGCAAAATGGCTCAGTGCATTATACAGATGGTTTAATACAGACTTAGTGTTATGATCTGGAACCCTGAGCCCAACCTTGCAAACATCCTCCTTATGGTTAACTTCTGTGCCACAAAGCTCATTGTGGAGTGATGGAAGGTGCAGATGAAATAGCATATCAGTGATCAACAGTGCACACTGACTGGAGAGATATCTGACCACAGCCTCAGACAATAGGAGGGAGAAGGGTGACCAGTTTTCTGGCAGATCTGACCCAACCCCTACGTTGAAGAGAGGCGCTTTGGCATGGCAGTGTGAACCTGCTATCATGGTGCAGAGGCTACGGTTGACACTAACAGTCAGTAGAAAGCACGTGGACTGTGATAGTGGAATGGCTCTGCATGTGAGAGTAAAAAAGATGGAGAGAGAAGGGGTTTGATGCATTTGTTGATTAATATCTCCATTGACAAATTTTATATCTGCTCCATCTGTGGTCTGATCTAAAGCCAATTTTAATTTCTCAAACCTCACACAGAGGGATATAATTATGGGCGGGATGAGGTTATACATTCAATACTGAACTAGAATGTCAAAAAAATAACAATTTACACAACTGGGCTAGTCTTAAACATAATCACTTCATCGATTTTGTGGAATGAAGGGAACCATATCTCCCTCCATTGTTTGTTTTAGTCGAAATAACAAAACAATAACAGCGATTACAGTATAATGTGATATAAAGTAACATAGGCCCTTCAAGTTGACAGTTACTCCTGCTCTCATTCTGCATTTCTCATTTTTCTTCTGGAAACTAAACCTTATCCTGATCTTCCCTTTCTGATACAATGTGCTGCACTTCCACACAACAACCATCATCTCAGTAACAAAAATGAGAATTTACCACTTTGTAAATGTTCAGTTATACAGTGTAGTAGGTTAACTATTTTGCCATGCTGCAGTAGGGGGAGCAATGTGTATGTGTGGTGTGTTATGGTGAGAGCATGCGTGTGAGAAAAAACACAGCAGTAAGGAAACGGTGGCAGAAAAGGGTGCATGAGGACATGGCATGGGGCAGGTCATGTGACCTGTGCACGTGTCACAAATGTTAAACGACTTCCTTACACAGGCAAAATCCCATGTCTTATGCAATATCGCTTTTGTGTTGCAAAGAGAACAGCGTTAACATTTCACTGTGACCATTTGGCTTTCTGGCAAAAGGAAATCCCAACATTAGTGCACAGTACAGGCGGGATTAGATGACCCAGAAGCACTGGAAGAGACCAGGGCAAAGACTGGTATAAGATTTACAACTGATTTTTTAGATAATCTCAATGAATGGACTTTGCTATTTCATGTTGTTCAATACCCAAGAAATGCAGTGGAATCCATATTATAGGATAAGACATACAGTATACAACACCTTATAATCTCACAACAGGGAAATTATCGAGTGGAGAAAAGGCAGCGCCAGCACATAAAAAAAACTGAATCCTAAAATCAAGAAAAGGACGAGGCTTACATTCATTCTCATCACCGAATTTCATTTGGCTTGGTTGTGCTGACAGGGCTATAAGAAAGGATTATAAATTATTTTAACAATAGCTAGTGGAGATAAGACGAATTCTGATTGTGTTCAAAAAGCGATGACGTCCAATTTCTTTCGCCATCATTATAAAAGTCTTATTTGACTAATTTACGTTTGTGTGTAGGGTTCAAACCAAGAGCATCTGTTACACTAAAAATCTCAAACATAATGAACCCAAAAACACGAGAAACTACAAACACTACCGATTATTTTGACTCAATGGCATTTGCCGTCACTATGTGACTGGACAAGCATTTTGCTTAAAAAGTAAAGCCACCGAACAAAGGTATTTAACGAGAGAGAGTTTAAAATGCGAACGGGGCACCAGATGGACTTTATGTGGTCAAGGCAGTTGGTGTGGAGGAGTCGGGGACGCAGGGTGGGCTTTACTGGGGTATCAGCTCACCGCAGAACTAAAATGTCAAGGCCACAGAGTGCAACACGAGAAAAGAAGGGTGGTGCGTGAGTGTGTGTGTGCATGAGAGAGAGTTAGAAAGAGAAAGAGACACAGGGGGGCTCCGTGAAAGGAGAAGGCCTGGATGACCAGAGAGAGAGCGGGGTGTGGACGTGCTGATGGATTATCTCAGGTTTTCTTTGGGCTGTGCGGAGCGGACAAGAGCTGGGGAGCGAGAGAGGGAGGTGCAGCACTTTCCACGGTTGAGGCACGGTGAATGACTTGGCCTTTGTGTATGAGTTTGAGTGTGTGTGTGTGTGTGTGTGTGTGTGTTGGGGAACTTGGCACGAAGGCGAATGAACCCCTTTAGCAAGAGCAGGCGCCGTGGCTCTCTTGGGGCGAGTCTTGAAGGCCCTGGTTCCTGTGGTTGGATACGAGGTTCATGTCTCCCTCCATGCTCTCGTTCATCTTCTCAC
Source organism: Holocentrus rufus (assembly GCA_900302615.1). Classification (NCBI taxonomy): domain Eukaryota; kingdom Metazoa; phylum Chordata; class Actinopteri; order Holocentriformes; family Holocentridae; genus Holocentrus; species Holocentrus rufus. Next base: position 18,762 of record OMLF01019944.1, read on the forward strand.
AGATGACGTCCACAAGACGCTCAAACACCTGCTTGACGTTGATGTTGTCCTTAGCGCTGGCCTCGAAGAACTGGAAACCTGAATGGTGGAACGGTGGCATAAAAGTGAGAACATGAGATGGTGAACTGGAGCAAACTTACTTTGATTTAATTAAACTTAATGTATGACTATATATTGTAAACCAACAATACATATTAGCCACAAGAAATCCTTAAAAATGCGTCTTTCCGGTGTACAGTAGTTCTTGGTGCAAGACAGATATTAGACTCTAGTATTATTACAGATAGAAACAAATAGATCAAGGTGTTTTTGCTATTAGATTTTAAGATCTAGTTGTATATCTGTCTATATTTGCTCTAGTAATGAGTCCTTCCTCACCTAGCTCCTCTGCCAGTCTCTGGCTGTCCTCAGTGGGCACCAGCCTGTCATCTTCTAGGTCACACTTGTTACCCACTAAGATGACCTGAGCATTGTCCCATGAGTACGTCTTGATCTGGGTCGCCCTGTAGGACAGAGACAGAATTGACTTTTTCAGTTCCAGGTCTCTTGAGAAAAAGACTCTTCATTTTAATTAAGCTAATTACAAATAATGGTGCTAACATATGATCACAATCTGCCATTACAGTCTATATTTGAGCTTCTGTGCTTCACTCACCAGTCCTGAACTGCGTTGAAGGAATCCTGGTTGGTGATGTCATACATAAGCAGGAAGCCCATGGCTCCCCTGTAGTAGGCTGTGGTGATCGTACGGTAACGTTCCTGTCCTGCTGTGTCCTGTTCAGGCACACACACACACACATTGATCAGTAATTTTGACATCATTTGTCAAGGCATAAAAACTACATTACCCATCCCTCTATGATGAACCTCAACATGTTTTCTCTGTTTTGAACCACAGGAGGGCAATATTGTCAAGACTATGGGCTTGGTGTGTGCTGCTGTACTTATCAGGTACTGGTCTCTTATGTGTTGCCACTGATAAATATGCTGCAAATGTAATACTGTGGTAGGAGTACACATTGTGTAAGAGACTACTTCAACACCGACATCTCAAACAATAGAAAACACATTGAGACACGTGTTTATCTCAGACTGAACATATGGTGTCATCAGTGGGTGTTTATGAGTGCAGGTTTCACAATGGGAAAAGTGGGCAGGTACGCGGCCATTTTCCCCTCCGAACTGCACTACTTTTGGTTAATAATGAGAGGGAGTACAATTGGAAATGTGTGCTATCGAGGGTGATGTCATCCTCCCCCGTTATGCAGAGGCTATTGAACGTGTTGTAAACTTTTAGATAACCATGTCATTCACAGCATGTGCCGCCTGTTTCGTCATGTTTATCTACTGTAATGTGGCATGTTAAACATCTGTAAAACCAACTTCCGCATGAAGGAGAATAAATAACATCTTTATCTCTGATCAGTGCTTTATTAAACTTAACGTTGAGGCTATGTTCTTACAACACCTTTCTTCTGGCAACTTGCAATGTCATATTCCCTCAATGCCCTATGAAATTAGTATAAACATCTCTACACATCGATGATGGAAGGCCACGTCATAACGGTAATGACATACTCTCTCTCAACCACATTTTCTTCCAGCATCCAAGCCAGCTTTGTATCTGGTTTACCAGAAAGTAAAAGAGGTAAGATCCTGTGTATTGGTAAATACTGTCAGCTAATTTATGATGATACAGTAGTTACAATCTTACTTTGTCTTTCTCAGATTTTGTGTACTGATAAATAAAAGGATAAGTAACAATTGTAACAAGACTGTGAAGGTAAGACTGTACTCTCTGAATCCTTTATGGATCTCTCCTTCCAGAGCGCCCGACTTCATTACTGCATCAAAATGTCACCGGCTCCGGTCCACAGAATCAAACAGGAGATGGCATATAGATATGCGCTCCCGCCTCCCGCCGACATCACTTCTCACCAAACAATAAGGATTTGTTGCCCGCATCAATAATGCAACAGATAAAATAAATGCACAGAGGATGGAGAAGCGAGCGCTGCAGAGTCACGGAGGGCGTGGCCAGCCGGGCCGCTCTGCCTTGCAGCCACAGTGACCTGTTTATCGGAAACATCTTCTAATTAAGCGGAGGGGAGCATGTGATGTCACAGTCGGCGACCTGAGATAGGGTTAGGTTAGCGCAAAAGCAAACACTGATAAACACGCGAGTGCATGCACAGACACAGAAAAGGAGCAAACAGGTCAAACAGGTGAAGAGATTGAGTTGGCACGGCAACTCCCCAAGCCAAGGCCCACTCCATTGGTTACTTGGTAACCTGTGTGAGTCCTTGATTTGCATGTGTGTGTTTGTGCGCATTTGTTCTCCTCAACTGATCCTCCCCTCGCAGTGAGGAGGAAGGGGGTGTTGCCCAGGTAACCAGGAGCCATTTAGGTTTATGAATGTTCCATTACAACCAGGACTGCTCTGGATTGTCAGGCCAAATGATCCGTCTCGTTTTTCAAAACGGACAAGACAAGACACAGTTTGTTTGCTGCGTGTCCTGCTGTGTCGGCCCACAGACACGACAGGGGGAGAGCGAGAGAGATAGAGAGGAAGAAAAATGCTTACCCCAGCTATCTTCTTTTATTCCTTCCAAATAATAGTCTGAGAGTCTGCCTCCTGCCAGGGGCTGTTTTCGTTTCTGTTAACTATGAAATATTCCAGGTCCATCCTTATCTAATTCATGCAGACTTGATCAAATATTTGTCAGCATAATGGGACTTGTAACCAAATAGACAGTCTCCAGGGTTGCAATAATCAACTATAGCCAGTAAACAAAGGCAGGTCCCTAAAGCAGATGCATGATGACAGGGGGGAGTTAAAACAGCCTCGGGGTCAGACACATTGACGTCACTGAGACCCTGATCTTTACGCATGTGTCACCTGTTTTTATATTAGCTGCCTACGCAAAGTGGTGGAACACGCTGGCTTTAATCCCTGAGCTACAGCACACCGTCTGCGTGTGGCTGCTCATGTGTGTGTATGAGTGTCAGTTTGTGTGTGAAAGAGCCATATTGGCTAAAATAAATCTGAAACATATTTCCATGTTGCATCAACAATTTATGTCAGTGTGTGCACATACAGTACATATGCCTGTGGCTGTGCGTATGCAGTTTAAATTGTGTGTCAGGACCATGTGGTGTGTTATCAGGCTGAACTGTCTCCATGTAACACAAAAGGGAAGCTGGCAGCTGGCAGAGCGGGATATCAACAATACTGTTTTTTTTTTTTTTAATTCTAAAAGCCTGGTGAAATCTCTTACAGATGGTGTTCAGCATAAGCAACAGGGCTAACATGAGTTTAACAGCCAGGAAAACTCATCAGACAGTTGATCATTAACACGACATACCTCCACATTTGTATTTCCAAGGGAAGGCTTATAGTAAGACATGCCTGCTGGTCCCACACCCTTTAAATACACTGCTATGGTTGCACTACAGTATATCTTTATTATGTCTCTGTCAAACGCTGATAGGGAACTTCCTCTGCTTCCTGAGTTTGGGAAATACCAAGTCCTTTTGTCATCAAACAGCAGCTACATGCCCACACCACCAGTAGGCCATTCACAAGCATACAAAGCGTGCTCACCTTTTAAAAATCCAACTAAATACTTAATTACCAGTGACGCATCATACAGCCGCTGTGGCTCATGTTGATGCTCACATCCGGCATCTCAGTTGGCAGCACATGCACAGAAACAGCACGATATGTCACTTCTGAGAGAAACTGGGCTGGTCAGGTAGGTGACTGTGTGTTTTGGTGTGGGCTCCTATGCTGATTCATCTTGATCGCTGCGTAATACAGTGAATGTTGGTCCAAATGAATCATGTGTTTAAACAGCCTAAACAATATATAGGAATAGGATTTGCAACACAGGACCTGCGCTCTTAATTATAAGGAATGTACCTTTTGACAAATAAAAGTCAACTTAAAACTAGACCAGGGGGATAAAGACCTAAAGGCTTTATTAACAAGGTCTGTGATGATAAGATCTCAAAGATTAATCCCTAAAGTAAATTAAAGTAGTGGACACAGTCAACACGATGGTCATCCCTCACTGAATGACACCCTTAATCAATAGCAGAGCACCCCGCCACCCGGATCAGAGCAACATGATGTATCCACTCTGTCATTCACTCACCCAGATCTGCAGCTTGATCCTCTTCTCGTTGCGGAAGACAGTCTTGACCTTGAAGTCGATGCCCACTGTGCTGACAAAGGCGGAGGTGAAGGAGTCATCCGCGTACCGGAACAGGAAGGAGGTTTTGCCCACGCTGCTGTTGCCGATGATCAGCAGCTTGAACATGTAGTCAAAGTTCTGGTCGGCCGCGTCCTTCTGGGACGGCTGCTGCTGGAGCCGCGAGTCATTTGATGCCATCTAGAGAAAAGTACAAGTCCTCCTAAAATCAATCTTGAAACTAGCTTGACATGCGGCATTTAGTGGACGCATTTATCAAAGGCACCTAACAGCAACGTGGTTGTATTCCGTTTTTAATCAAACTCTTGCCTCTGGCTGTGTTAGTGCCATGTAGTTACCATTTGTCTGATATCGTATCAAAGCTTGTAAAGGTGAGAGTGAAATCCATCTCTGATCAGTGTGTAGGTGCTTTGCCCAAAAGAAAAATACAGCACTGAGAGTAAGTTTAGAGCAGCTTATGCCTGTGCTCTTAAATAAAGGGAAGCTGCACCATCTGCCAGCTGCTTAATGATAACCATTCATCTCAGCATCGTCTCTCCCTGGGGCAGGTATGAGATTACTTGCCATTAGGCCTTTTAGTGTCAGTCATCCCAACAGCAAGGGGAGAAAGAGCAGACACACAGCTTTGAGTGTGAAAAGGAGAGCAGAGCTCTATCTACTTCCATTCTCCATCTTCTCTCCCCGCAGCTGATCAATCGGTGCAGCTCGGCCCTGCCTCTCTCTGGTGAGACCTGTCTCCGTGGAGACCAGACTAGGACTCAGCTGCCAGCCAGACCCATTAGTGGTCAAAGCAGTCGGTTCACTCAGCTTTTAACTGGCCAGATGGAGATCTCCAGAGCAGGAGAGACATATCTATCACACTACCAAGGGCTATGGAGAAAAGAGAGGAGAGGAGAGCAGAATAGAGGAGAAGAGAAAGGAGAGAGCTCACTTTCATGTGGATCAGAGAGGCCCTGGCAAATATCTTTAAATGTGTGTGCCCATGTTTATTCTCACGGTAATTACAGTTCCAGTGTATGAGATGCTGCATAAATGGTCATCAGTTATAACCTGGTGGGTTTGTTTTGTATGCATTTGTCTGTGTCTGCTTAAAAAAGCATGCAGATGAAGCTATTCATTCATTCTGCACTGTACTATTTTTGGGGGTGTAGATTCAGGCGTGTAACGATTCATTCATTGATGAAATGAAGCATCAGTGCATAAGATTCTGCTGATCTGCTGATCATACTGCATTGATTTTCTAAAAAAACATAGAGTGAATCACACTGCCTTTGGCCTGAATTGATATGAAATGCTTTGAATTGATTTTTCCATGATTCTTAAAAAAAATACCTAACATTGTGCTGATCGAACAGTTACTATAAATAGTAACTTTTTGTCAGTTAACAGAATGAATAATGTTAAAGTAATTATGTTGTCTGATTTTTTTCACATTTCAAAAGAAATAGTATAGTCTTACATTATTGCACATTTTAATGGATATAAAAATTTGGCTAAAAGTACTGAATCAAATTATTGACTTGATCTGCAGATTATGAACTCAGATTGAACTGAATAATTCCAAAAGAGAAAAAAGGTCTTAAATTGAATTGCCAAATGAATCGTGACTCAATTTAATCGCTGTTAAGCAAAGACTCACACCCCTATGAGAGTGCATTGGGAAGTCTTGGTAACGTGAAATTATTTAAATGTGAAGGAACTAACATGTACCAGATACACAATTTACTTACGATTTGACTAATTTATGTGCGGTACTGGAAAATACTGTCTGATGACTGATTGCTATGCAATGTTGAAAATCTATCAAGATAAAGTCCACACACAAATATGCTCACAATAATTTACCACCTGTGTGGAGTCCATAATTATTTTGATATACTGTCACTTCTGTCTTGAATCTATGGTTGTTTTTTGTGTGTGCTTTCCTGGGCTTCTCTTCACAAATATCTAGTAAGAGCCATTATTGGAATGGGTCTGGTTAGACTTAATTAAGTTTTTAATGGGTATCAGGGGAGCTAGGGTCATGAAACCTACTCAGCCTGTAAAGGACCACTTAACTTTTGGTTCAAGTAAAATGATGAAAATCAGCTCATTTGGAGTTGCAAGGTTTTTGTGATTGCAGAAAAATACACTCAGCCTCAAATCCACGGTGGGAGATCTTCAACATGCAGTGGCCTGTGAAGTCTATTACCTTCTGTACGGGTTCATTTTGTAATGGGATGCCATTGCAATTTCCTTGCAAGTAGAGCACACCCCAGCCGCCTTGCACAACCTGAAGCCTATGACTTATAAACACATTCCAGTCAGACTCAAAGCGTTTGTCTGGAATATTACATAATAAACCCCTATTCCAAAAGAAATGCCAGAATGCCAAGTAGTCCCACCTCCTGACTCCATGTAATCTCAAAACATTGGCTGTATAATCCCATGTCACATGACACCTGTACTGTGGGGGTCTCTGGAGGTCCAAGAACGTCCATTCACGTGTGCACTGAGACACTTGACAAAGTGTGTCTAACCACAATAAACCATGTTGTTTTATAATTTCCACACTCTCATCTGACACAGCACGCCTGAAGTAAACACAGTCACATGTCCTCCAAGTTTACAGAGCAGCTTAGGATGCCTGTAGGCAAATAAGAAAGCCCAATATAGACTTGTGTTAGATCATTTCTCAAATAGCACTTTACCCCTTTTTATAAGCTCTCATAAACAGCACAGACATACAAATAAGCTTCTCATTTAATGGATGCTGTTTTCCTGTTATGGTGTTATTCAGCTTCTGTGGGGCAGCATGACGTTCCCTCTGAGTATCAAGTATTTTATACTAACAGACTGACATGCACACCCACACAGACATGATTTAAACAAATCCCGCTGTTATTCTAAACTCTTCCTCCTTTATCGGCTCTATGTTGAAAGTAACCGCAACCAGGGGCAACAGCAGCACCTTAAAAACACACAATCAGGTTACTCTGAGCAGCTGGTGATGAATCTGATAAGGTGCACCACACCACCATCTGCCATTATACCAGGACACACATCTCTGAGGGGGGTCAGACAATGCCCACTCCCCATCCAAAAAAAAAATACATATATATCATCCATGTAGTGCTGCTACTTAGCAGCAACAGGGATGAGAATGGGAGGCTGTTTCATCCTGCACTGGAGTTGCATTATCTTGAGTAAAACAAATAGAGGCCATTATGGTGGTGCAGTCAGGTCCCTCAGCTGGCACTGTTTGCTGAGCCAGGAGTCGGACAGGAAACGGCCAGTATTGATTAGTTGGCAGCTGTCACATCTGTTCCCTCATTATGGGAGGACTGACCACAAACAAAGACGAGTTATAAAGGCTGGGAGATTAGTTTTATGTTGAAACACCAGAATTGACTATGTGAAATACAGCTAATTCCTCCAGTTTACGAGTCAGTAAGACCAGGCAGGAGCTTTTGGGCGACAATTTAACGAGCAAAAACATACCTGCCGAAAAGAAAATATCAACAGTGCGGGCAATAAATAAAAGTGTAGGCTAGGCGACGATATTTAGCCAAACTTTAAAGTGTGTGAACGCTTTGGTCAGGAAGGAAAGGAAGTCTGGCGGTTGGACAGAAGCAGGAAAACCACTCTCTTTTCCCGACTTCTTTCAACTTTAACTTACCTTGTTGCAGGAGGGGGAAACGTCCCAGTCGGTTCCCTTTCTTGTGTCCGAAAATGATACAGTAGTCTATATTTCCCGTCCCCGGCGGTGGGCTGCTAGTAAAAGTAAGTAAAGTGCACCTGAAATCTCCTCTTCCGCTCCAGCAACAGCAGCAGAGCAGCAGCAAACGGCAGCCGATCCTGCTTTTCCTCGACAGTTTTCCTTTCGGCGTTTTTGTGGAATGGAGCAGCTCCCGGATCTCTCTTGTGTACAAAGCTGTAGCTCTAGCTGTCACTGTCACTGGAGCTCCCTCTGTGATGACAGAGCAGTACGGACACACATTGGTTTTTAAGGTGAAGCAGCTTCCCCGGGGCACTGAGGCTGTGTCAACCAACTGGAGAGAGGCTGGTTCCAATGCGCGTGCACATAAGCGCATGCACAACAGCGACACAGCTACACACGCGCACACAAGAAAAATCGCTATAATATTCCCATAATATCTCTAGAGGGACTTTATGATATACTATGGTATTCTTGAAATCTCCAATAATATCACTGTAATATTTTGGGTTGATTTATAGTAGACTTATAAAAGTTATTATATTTGTTCGGGTACACCTCATTATTGTTATAAATATTGCAAGACAGAGGCTACTGTTAGGAAAGCAAATAATCATAGATATACAGCGT
>OMLF01019945.1:0-13978 GCA_900302615.1 Holocentrus rufus
TTGAGCGCGTTTCCATTAGGTCTTAGTACCCGCTAGCAGGTACTATTTTGGGACCTACTCAGCCGGGGTTCCAAGCGAGCTGAGTCGAGCCGAAAATGTGACGTAAGCGCCGTGCAAGCCACTGATTGGACAGCGAGCGATGACACATTTAGCGCGACTCCTTCACGAAAACACACCCGGCATTTTTAAAAGAACTGGCCACAGCAACCGTGCTTATTTATCAACACTGAAGTTGTATGCAACACACAATGATGGCAAGCAAACCTGTCGCCTGGACAAACGAGGAGGTGGAGACGTTTTTGTGTTTGGTGGTGGACGAGAGAATTCAGAGGGAGCTGGACGGTGCTAACAGAAATGAAAAGGTTTATCAGGACGCCTTGCCTATGACGACTCCACAGGACTCCGCCCACAATGAGGTGATACGCAATTGTAGTGGAAAACCAACCAAACCGTGTCGAGGCGAGTAGAGTCGAGCCGAGTCGAGCTGAGTAGGTACTAGTGGAAAAGGGCCATTAGTGAGCTCAGCATATTCACATACTCTACTGTAAGCTAATGAGGATTGCATCCTTTAACATGCTCAGTGCCTCCCACAGAATGATAGCGAGACTGTGGCGGGGGTTACATAAATTTTTAAGAAAATGCAAGAACTAAGATGTTGAGGACTGTGTGTGTATGTGTGTGTGTGTGTGTGAGAGAGCGAGAGACAGACAGAGAAAGAGAGAGCATGTGTGTCGGTAAACCAAAGTATCAGTTGTACCCTGGAGTGTGTGTGGAGTGCTGAAGCAATGGCGCACAGCACAACATTCAAGATCTTTTATGTTATTATGAGAAGTGTAAAAAATACTTCAGTTCATTATGAAACTGTTGTGGGGCAAATTAGACTGTGGCGGGCCACCGTAGTCAGGGAAACACTGCAAACCACTTCCATTAAACTGTGGTTCCTTTTTTGTCAACAATTTCCTCCATTATGGAGGATAACGCCACTTCACTTTCAACGTCGCTTTCATGCTCCTCGGTTCCACTTATCTTTCCCTTTTTTTCCCCAGATTTTTCCAGTGTACATCCACTCTCCCCACCTGCAGCCTGTAGCTCCAACAATGCTTTGTGGCAGGAAATGGCCGTGTGCTAAGTGACGTGCAAGCTAAAAACTGCACTGGCTGCTGTCACGTTTATTTCTCCTGTGTGATAGGCTTGTAGATATATCCATATCAAGTAACAATGTCTAAAGTTTATCACCGTTGTCACCCAGCCCTATCACCACACGACTTTTACGCTGAATTCAACAAACATCCCTTATGTGACGTCATCAGTGGGGATACAGGAAAAAAAAATGTTTTTGGTTGCTGGAACCTTTTGAGCCTCTCAATTTCTTCCAGTGCAGCCACAAAACATAAACAAATAGATTTTTATTCTCAATTAATGTTTTGGTGGCCAAACCTATGAAATTTGATTAAAAATGTAACCTGCACATTGCTCTTTAAATAAAAATTAAAAATCATGATTAATCTGTGTCTGTATGTGACCCTGTGTGGTCTCACCTAATTCCCTTCTCACTTTTTAAGTTCACCTTACATTGGATTTTACTGGTTCAGGGCTTTTAAACAGGGCAGGTCATATACAATAATGGGGAAGACCAGCAAGAAAAGAAAGAAACGGCAAAGCTAAAAACACAGTCTGTACGTTTACATACACTTCAGTAATAGGGTTAATCACCCTCAGATGGCATTTACCTGATTTCTCAACTGCCTTGTAAACATAAATGCGGATTTCACTACTCAGGGTAAGGGATTGAGAGAAATCGGCGTTTAAAAGTTGGATTTCTGCTCAAGAAACCCAATGACTGGGCTATGTAAACCATTTGCCCTTTTTTTAGTGGCTTTTTACAAGTGCACATGTGCAAGAACAGAGCAGATAAGGAAACTGACCTGTAAGTACAATAAACACACACTGTAAAACACAAGGGAGTAAACACTCTTGCTCTATGCACTCGCTGAAGAATGCTTAACATACCCATTTTCATCAGAGGTAATGTTGACAATAAAATTATTAAGCATTCTTCATTGACCATGTGGAAAATACACATTTTACTCTCCCAAGTGTTTCCTTATCCACTCTCTTTTCCTGTGCACATATAAAAAAGGTAGTCCGAAATCAGAGTGAGAGTTTAAATGGGCTTACAACAGCTCTTAATTCATTAGGGTGGTTTGCCCTGGTTGTAATCAGTGGTAAACAGAGACAGAACCTATGCTTGCCTGTCGTAGGTAAGACGGCAGGGACTTCTCTCCTTTCTCCAGGGATTTGATCTGGCTGGGGGTCAGAGACTGGAAGTCAGCCTGCTCTCCCTCCAACCTTGACCGCTCAGCGCTGATCTTCCAGAAGGACGACTCCTCTTCTGGCCTCCGGCCTGGCCCCTCGCTACTGGACACCTTCACAGGCACAATCAGTCTAAGGACTTAATTTATGCTTGATCAGTATTGGTAATATTGGTCATATTGTGATGTGGTTATCTACAAAAAGACCACGAACTATTTCTAATGCAACTTCTTGGTCAGACTCTACACAGTAATACGTAAAGAAACAGGCATTAATATGTAAAGCAAACCAAGTGCCAACAACACAACCAAAACATACAGACTTAAGCAATCCACTAACAAACAGGTCTACCCAGAAGAAGAGTACCTTGGCTCCAGGTGTATTCTTGCTAAGCTGACTGGTATGAGACAGCTTGTTAGCCTTGGAGTCTGCCTGGGAGGACGACATGCCTTGGTCCATAGGGCTTGATATTAAGCTGAACTCCAACTGACTCTGCATAACAAAGTTAAAGGAATACCCCAATGTACCCTTTTTCTGACTTATCCAGACTGAGAGAAGAGGTTCGATACCATTTTCACATCTGCATGTCCACTGGTTCGGTTCCTATGGGTAGCATTTTGTGTTAGCTTAGCACAACAAAGACTGGAAGTCTATGGAAGTCATTAACCTAGCTCCATCAAAGTAAAAAAAAAAATCGTACAGCAAATAAACATCTTGAATTTTTTTTTTTCCCAAACGAGTAGTTTTAGGAGAAGTTACATGTAGGAACTAAAGATGGTAGGAATGGTAGGATGGGTCCTACCATATAACTTCTCCTAAAACAACTTTTTTTTTAATCCATCAAGATGTATTTCATATACACATGATACATTGTGTAAATAAGACAGCTTCGGAGTTGCTATAAGGTTTATTTTTCACTTTGTCGGAGCTAGGCTAATGACTCCTGTAGACTGTAGTCTTTATGCTAAGCTAACACTAACTGCTACTCATAGGAACTGAACCAGTGGACGTACAGAGGTGAAAATGGTATCAAAAATCTTGTCTCAGTCTGGGAAGTCAAAAAATGGCATTTTGCCCAAAACATTTCAGTATTCCTTTTTGGCACACACACACACACACAATCAATGAAGCACAGCAATAAACCTCTAAAATGACCGTAGCTTCCACAAATAGCAGCTATTATTAAGACCATTCTGCCGCTGCTCCAGTTCACTGTATCAGTAGCTGCAAACAGGTAAATGTACTGCTGGAAAACTAGGACCCAGAAACACAGTGAAACAAAACCACCTTGACTTGTCTTACTGTGTGCATACTCGTACAGGTACAGCATTTACAAGAGGGTTTCAAATCTTAAGTGACTGGTGACAACTACAGATTTAGTTCAAGATTTCTCTTAAGTCTCATAAAACTTGGTCATTGTAAGACTTTTATAATGCAGATTAGAATGTAACATGAGTCCAGCTGTGTAACTTGAAGATTGGACTTCTTTATAACAAGAAGTGCACCGAAAAACATCTGAGGTCCTACAAATTTGAATTTAAGGTTTTATATGCTATGGCCTTACATCTCTAATTTTTTGGTATTTTAAGATTTTTTCAGGACCAGCAGGACATTATTTGATGTCCTGAAAACGTGCTTTCAAGGTGAAATCATTTTAGAAACATAGCACGCTGTGTTCACACCACAGGAAGCTAACCTCAGAAACGATTGGGAGCAGTGCAGAGAAGTCAAACTAGGGTGATAAAACCCTGTGACATACTTTTAGTCTTAACCTGGCAGCAGGATTCTGTGCAATCTGAAAAAAACGCCATAGCGTACTGACCAAGGCTAAAAAACGTGCATTTCAGTTATTTCAGTGAGTTGATACAGAAGCTTGCATGATTTTCTAACTGCTGATATACTCTCACATAAGTAAAAACGTGTGAACAAGTTTCTTCATGAGTTGCAAGGAGGTTAAATATCAGTCAAGGATAACTTCCAAGTTACTAAGAACAAATTTGTCTAGCAATATGTTGAGCACCAAGTAAGGCCTTAGTTTATTAAAAAATAAAAATAAAAAATAACCCTAATTTTTCAATCTTATTACAGTTTGGAGAATGCCAACCGCCCAAAAGGGTAAACCTACAGGTTTGTGACATCAGAGATAGCTGACAAACGTGCATTTTATTGCACAGTGTGTCAGTGTCAAATCTGAATCCTCCTTACCTTGGTTTCCCATGAGAAGGGAGCTGAATGCTCGTCTTGCCAGGTGATATCCTACATAGAAACAAACGTTATTAAAGTTACTCTTAAAAAAAAAAAGCTTAATTACGAATATGACATCATTTTAAAGAATGTTAAAATTAGACTTGGCTCGCTTTTATAGATTAAAGCTGAAAAAGTTGAAGTTGGATATTTACTTTTGTCAATATCTATGCCACATTTGGTACATTTAACTGACAGAATTTCAGAAGGAGTTCGGCGCAACGTTCGGGCACCGTGACGTTTACCAACAAATCTGGTTATATGGCCACCAAGCACCCTTCGAATAAATAACCTATTTTGTCCACTAAAAACTGTTATAAGATTATCCGATATGGATTAAGAATACAGAATAACTACCTCATCGCCGAAATGAACTATCTTCTGACCGGTTTGAAGGAGCAATTTAGGGTAACAAACCACTTCTTCACGCTCAACTCTGTGCATGGCGTATCGAGCTCGGATATGTGGATCCATCATCCAGTTGTCGATGGCGTTGTCTTGCTCGTTTGGCGTCATTTTGTCCCAGGCGGAACCGTGTTTGGTTTTGATTTTCTCCCGTTCTTGCATTATTTTCTTAGCCATAGAGTTGATAGAGGAAAAATATTCCAACTTCTTTTCCTCTAGCCTGTGGGCATCAAGCCCGGCCATGGTTGCGGTGGCCATTTTCAGCTGACTGCCAGATTATTGCTCTTCTTCGTTGTTGTCGTCGTCGTCGTCGTCTTCTTCTTCTTCTTCTTCTTCTTCTTCTTCTTGTGAGTTTTCCGGCAGAGTGAGTGCTTTGAAAGCGAATTACTGCCCCCAATTGGTCGACGCGGGATAATATGCTTTTAATTCATAACTCAATGTTCGCAAATACAATCCTGTGGCATGCAAAAACTGACAGAATGATTCGTCTGTCAATTAACGCATGGTTCTTGCTCAGGGATTAAAAAAAACCTTAAACTTCATCATATTTTCTTAATTTAAAATAAGTCAATTTATCTTACCACAAGCCCTTAAACATCACCCTCTTCAGCTCAATTATACATAAATCATATAAATCAATATATACTTGCACTTTCTTTTTAATCATAACATAATTAAAAGATCTTTAATCAAACAGCCTTCGTGAGCAACAGGCTTGGAGCATATTCTTTTTCATCCATGTGAACATCTGTTAATGGAAAATGATGGGTTTGTTTACATTTACATTTATATTTAATCATTTAGCAGACGCTTTTATCCACAGCGACTTATAAGTGAGGCATAGAAATAAATCAAGTGTGCAGCTAAGAAGAGCCAACTTCAATATAAGTGCCATGGCGTACCTTCCAGGAACCAGAAGTGTTGCAGGATATGTTATAGGGTACTGTACACTTCAGTCACATTTTCAGATCACAGGCCACTTTATCTTCCCATTCCACATGTGTTCCCAGACTTTTAGTTACTTGGTTTAGTTTGTCAGCCTGCCCTATGACAAATAATAATAAATAAGTAATAAATCTAATGCCATTAAGGACTCCTTTTGGACTGTAGCTATTTTTTCCCATGCAAGAAGTGACCTAAACTTGTACAGGTTACTAACGTACCCTGGCTACAGTCTGATTTTTGTATTAGAAATTGTTTTAAATACAGAGGCTTTTATGATCTGTATGGCTCACTGACCACATCAGGTCACATGAAGTCTTCATCCATACCGATATAGTCAAGTTTCAGAAATGATGAGCTGATATTCTCCATGATTACAACAGGGACATCACACTCTTCATACAAGTGCCATGTCAGATCAAACTGAAAATTACATTTATCAGATTGTTATTAATAAGTATTCTAGAATGAATTCAGCTGTGATGGCTGGACAAATAATTCACTTCACCTTATCTCTTATGATAACAGTAGGCATAGGGAATAACTCCTCTTCATCAAAACCCAGATACTCAAAAACACAATCCTCTCCTTGTCTTAGATTGAATGCAATTCACGTTTTGCCCAAATATTTCCATCATCCTTTCCCCTTCATCAGTAGTAAATTTTCCCATTGAAACCCTTTACTTCATATACATAGCAGTGACGATTTTGTTTTTCTGTGCTGAGTGATAAAACAGAACGAAAACTAGAAGAGTGCACTCAGTACAGTGCAAAACAAAAACGTTGTGAAAACATGGCAACATGATGCAATAGATTTGGGGTTTTTTTGCAACTTTTGACTACTGCTGTTGACTTAATTAAGATTTACAGCAGACACACAAAGCATATATGTATCTGTGTATGTGTTTAGTCTGGGTTTTCTTTGCTTTTTTCTTCTAGTAAAAGATGTGAAAACTGCTTATAAAACTTATTTTCAGTGTGCGCAGTACAAAAATCCTTGTCATACTGATTTGAAATTACTTGTTAAGGCAACAGTAGAGAGATGGTTGTTGGACAGACAAGTTTTTATTAGTTGCAAATGGCAAATCTCTATTTCTATGTCAGATTATTGTGAAAACTTGGCAGTTATCATTTTTACAGTGCATATACAGTAGATAGTTACTACTGCTTTGTGCCACAACTGGTTGTAGAGAGGGTGAGAGGGGTTTTTCATGATTTTTCATTAGATTTTGTCCTTCGTCCAAAGACGCAAGAAGATTAGACAAATTAATTCTCTAACGTATGGAACACCGATGGCTGTTGTGCACTTTTTTTTTTACACTGGTGAAGCATCAGGCTACCGAACCTATTTTAACCCCTGCTTGTTTACCGATTCCATCAGCCTCTGACACTTTTTACAGTGTTGTTCTTCCATGTGTCTGCTCTGTGTTCTGTTGACTTTCTTTGTCAGCAGTGTGTTTTAGAAACTCACCCAGAAAACACAACACACCTCCTGGATTTTTTCACCCAAGGAGTGAGAGAGTAGCATAGTGACCAGTGTTCGAGTTACGTGGGAGCCAATGGGAGCTGAGCTCCTATAAGGAGGGGTCTGGGCTCCCATGAAGAAAGTAAATTCATACAACTATGGGGGTCAGTAATAATACATGAACAACAACCATTGTTTTAATCACAAGTAATGATTTTTTTCCACAATAATAATTATGATCGAGATAGAAAAGCTAAAATAAATGTATTTTCCAAAAGACCTAGGCACTATATTCTCTCGTGAATGAAGGTTGTACTTCACCACCAGGCCACAACAGTGCGCAGTATTATGCCAACTATGCCTGTTGAGAGCAATGCGGGGGTCGCAAACGTTCAAACCAATAGGAAAGAATCAGCCAATATTACTTTTGTAGTAGAGCAACGTTACTACAAAATTATCATGCTGCCAAAAAAAGGCTTTTGCTGCCGACTGGGTCGACTGTGAGCCTGACTAAGTAGTGTGGGCTGCTTTGTGTGTAAAATCTTTGGACCATGTAAGGCGCAGCGAACTCTCTCGCTCTCTCTCAGAAATCGCACATTATTATTTTTTTGTTAAGTAAGTCGTTCATTTATTTCTGCCACTAACGTTAGTTGTTTTAGAGACCCCCACAAAGCTCAGATTATAACTCGAACCCTGATAGCAACCCAGCGAAAAGAGGCAAAGGGAGAGAGGTGATGGTCAAGTGAGTTTGACACTGAATGGAGTGAACAGCAAGAGCAAATATTTTAATATTTTTCAAAGCCTTTGAATCACTGCAACCACAAGAGGTTCTCCATCATACAGTCTGACTTGTGCACCAAAAATTTAGGCCCAGTAGTTCGCAAGATAGCAGCGGACAGACAGACAAACACGCACAGATACATGCGACCAACACATGATCTCCTGGAAGAATTTTCTGGGGTTTTTTTTTGTTTGTTTGTTTGTTTTTTATCAATCACAGTGATCGGGAGGTGTTTAGGGTTTTGTATTTAGGGTCAAATGTATTTGTAGCTTACTTGAGGATGAGATTATCTGTATTTATTATTATTTTTTTTTGCTCCACCCAACCCCTTTATTGGGACTGATTCAGCATGGAGAGGATAACGAAATGTATCCACAGATATAGGCTACAGGAATATGCCATAATAATCATAGAGAAATAAAATATTGAAAAAGCAATTCATTGTATTGTATTGTCACATCACGGCTCAAGTCTTAAGACTGCAATGATGGAAAATGGTTGCAGTGTATTGCATTAATCACCTCCTTTTAAATAAATGAAGTGCACATAATATATAATAGTAAATGTACACGTTTTGTAACTAAAGTCAAATAATGTAAGATACCTGCTATTTGACTGAAGCCCTGTTTTATAGTCAGAATGGGAAAATGCCCGGAAACACAACAGACAATTACAGTTACAGTTACAGTTGGTATTTAGCAGATGCTTTTATCCAAAGTGACGTACACATGAGATTTTAATACAACACAAGCAAGGTACTAGTCAGAGACAACAACGAGAGTAAGTGCTACAAAGCTAAGCTCTGGCCCTGCAGGACAAGGCTGCTGTGAGGCAGTGCTGCAAGGCAGTGCTATGAGATGATGCATAGAGTGCATAGATGAGTATAGATTTTTTTTTATCATCATTACTTTTATGTTTGGATTACACAGTCCATCAGCTGAGAAGGTGTTAGCTAAAGAGCTTGGTCTTTACTCTTTTCTTAAAGATTGAGAGGGACTCATTCCACCACTGAGGAACCACAAAGGAGAAGAGTCTGGCTCGGTTGTGGCGGCTCCCTGGCAGAGTGTAGTGAGCGAGAGGGAGTGTAGACCTGAATGAGGGAGTTCATGTAGGTCGGAGCCATTTTGGTAGCTGCTTTGTAGGCAAGCATCAAGGACTTGAACTTGATCCAGTGCAAGTGGAGGGATATGAAAAGCGGAGTGACATCTGCTTTTTTGGGCTGGTTGAAGACCAGACGTGCTGCCGCATTCTGGATCATCTGCAGAGGCTTGAGCATACATGCCATTTCGCCCTGCCAGTAAAGAGTTTCAGTACTCACGGTGTGATATTACAAGAACCTGTATGAGTTGTGTTGAATGTACAGTCAAGTAGAGTCGGATCCTCCTGATGTTGTACAGGGCGAACTGGCATGAATGAGCAATAGAAGCCACATGGTCCTTAAAGGTTAGCTGGTCATCAGTGAGGACATCCAAGTTTCTGGCAGACTTTATGGGGATGCCCTGAGCGGAATTGGATACTGGATGCTGGATAGTGGATACTGGATACTGATCTGTTGTTGTACAGAGGGATTGGCTGGGATGACAAGGAGCTCAGTCTTTGACAGGTTAAGCTGAAGGTGGCGGTCCTTCATCCGTGCCGAGGTATCGGAGAGGCATGCCGATATCCATGTGGAACAATAGGAGGAGCTGGGTATTGTCAGCATAGGAATGCTATGAGAAGCCATGTGAGTTGCACCAATTGGGCCCAAGCACTGATCCTGAGGAATAGCTGTGGGCAAAGACTGAGATTGAGACACTTCCCCTCTCCAAGACACTCCAAAGGATCTCCCTGAGAGGTAGGACTCAAACCAGTGGATTGCATGTCCTGAGAAGCCAGAATGTTCAGTGAATGTGGAGAGGAGGATTGTTATATCTCTGATAAAATAATTCATCAAGGAAAGAAAAAAGGTTCTGTGCTACTTATTATCTTTTCACTCAAAGCTATACTGTAGGAGTGGTGATATCATTTTTCTAGAGAGTTGATTGGTGAGGAGGGAAGTTTTCCAGGATTGGACCCTGAAGCCTGAACATTATCTGTTCTTCACCGGGTTAGCTGTGCAAATAGGTTACCATGGTGATATACCAGTGCCATGTAACCAAAAGCCATTAAAGGAATACTCCAAAGTTTTGGGCAAAATACCCTTTTTCTGACTGACCCAGAGTGAGACAAGATGTTTGATACCTGTAAACAAAGGTGTGGGTGACTGTAGACTAGCTATGCCCAACTGGCCTTATCTTCTGGTTAGAGAAAATGCAGCAACTTCTCTCCTTCATATGATGCATTTATTTCGAAACATCAGTTAAATCCCAGTTTGAGAGGGGTTGGTGATCTCAGATGATACAATATTATAGCTGGCATACTGGATACAGGATGAATAAATGTTTGTGAACATGTGTGTGTGTGGTTTGTGATCTGTAACACAGAATGATAATAATAATGATAGTTACTTAACAGTGCCTTAAACTGATTTAACATGATTTATCAGTTACATAAATCAAGTTATCATACTGCCAAATAACCACAAGGGGGCAGAGCCTGAACATCAGTGAACACAGTGATATGGCACTGATATCGACAAGTAGAAGGTCACGTAACCAGACTACACTGTTGGGAGTTACTTCAGTGAGCTACCGAGTTCAGTGGTACAGTGGACTATATGTAGCAATATGACAAGTACAGGATATCTCAGTCTAGAAACACCAATAGTTAAATTAAACCGGTACTAACATGCAGATAACAAATGGTAGCTTATCAGCTAGGTTACATATCTGCTCATTTACACAGTTGAGTGCCTCATGGTTTAACCTAGTAGACTTACTGCATAGGTCTCTAAATACCACAGTATTGATAATTAGTAATATATTGTCGTGGAGACATATAATGTATTATGTATGGTAACTTACATTGTTACCAACGCACACCGGTGTAACAAAGGATATTAACAGAAGGAGGGACCAGCCGAGCGAGGGAGAAAAACTATTCACATAAGGAAACCCATAACTGAACAAGGTGTGGGTTTCAAGTGTGCACATAGTCTCTGAGGCAGAATGGGTGGGGCATACTGACGTCAGCCCTCCTCCGGCAGGGGATTTTAAACAATACCATTTTCACCTCTGTACATCCACTGGTTTGGTTCCTATGGTTTGCATTTCATGTTAGCTTAGCATAAAAACTTGAAATCTATGGGAGACATTAGCCTAACACCATCAAAGTAAAAAAAATAAACCTTACAGCAGCTCTGAAGCGGTGTTATTTACACAATGTGTAGTGTATTTGAAATACATGTCTTGGGAATGTTTTAAAAAATTAGTCGTTTTAGGAGAACTTAGATCGTAGGAGTTATAACTGAGCTATAGGTTAGGCTAAAAACTCCTGTAGACTTCAAGTACAGGAGTTTTTAGCCTAACCTATAGCGTATGTAATATATGTATAATATATGTGTAAGTATTTTGCCCAAAACGTTGGAGTATTCCTTTAAAGGTACACTATGTAAAATTACTCTGAAGAGAGGACCTTTTAGACTCAACTGACAAAAAAGGATTAATCACAATAATTGAATTTTGAATCTATTTAGCTGTCATTGCTGGCCTGACTCACTGATTTATCAGTTCAGTCCTCACTTCAGTCCAAAATGAATTTAGTCTTTTGCTTCATGAGGGCCTCTGATCATAGGGTTAGGTGTTAGGAAATAAAAGCCTCAAGGTCTAACGCACACCCCGTCTCCAATTTCAGTAGTACAGACGGCTTTTTGGTGTGAGCTCCAAGGGAAAATGGCACTGGCCCTACATTTGTGATTATCTGACACAACCCAGAAGAACTTCACGCCTTGACTTAGGTTCCGAGTTGATGCGAAACCACACGACAGAGCTGCCATCCAGTACTGGAATGCAGGACTGATAGGCTTGGAATCGCCCCATTCCCTTCGTCTTTGCGTGTAGCAACGAATTGGGGTCCTAGTTTTCTTTTTATAAAGCTATACTATGTAGGTATACGCAACAGCTGCTAGGTGTATGGGGTCTGAGGTGTTGAGGCCCTGTGCAGTGTGTTGTCCACCTCAGCCCCTCTCCCATTCTGTGCAAAGAAGGGGGAATGGTCTAAGATTCCCCCATGCTGGCTGCGCAAGATTGGGTTTTGGATTTTGTTTTGGATGTGTTTTTTTGTTAGAGTGGGATTGTGGGTGGAGTTCGGGATTGGGGAGGGGTTATGGTTTGGGTGTTAGGAGTGTTCAGATTAGGGGTGGGGTGAGGTTGAGTTTAAGGATAGGATTAGGGATTGGGTTGAGGTTAAGGTTTGGCTATTGGGGTAGGGTGGGATTGTAGGTGGGGTTTTAAAGTTAGAGTTTGGGACTGGGAAGGGGTTATGTTACAGTTAGGAGTGTGGTTAGGGTTAGGGTTGGGCATTGGGATGGGGTTAGGTTTTGAGTTGGCGGTGTCATGGTTCTGTGTTTTTGGACTTTGTTTTCTTTGGACAGGGTTTAGTAAAGCAGGACCACCTGCTTTACTAATCCATCCCCGTGACATTGATGATGAGTCAATGACCAAGTTTTTTCGTTCCTTCCATGAGGAAAATCATGCGTTGATTCAACATCTCATGAACATTTGCTGGGAGAGTTTTGAGAGTAAGGCTCCAACCCCTGTGCCACCCAGGAGCCACCAGCCAGCTTGCGTTCCTGTTTCCCCGTGGCCTCCAGTCCAGTCGCCTCCTGCTCCCCGGCAGTCACTGCTTCCTTCTCCAGCCTCCTCACCTGTACCTCCACCTCAGCCTGCTGCCACCACTAACCCATTCCTGGGAACGCACCTGGCCCTGGGAGGACCTTGTAGCATCCAGACAGCCAGGCAACGTGGCAGGAGACCCAGAGCTACTCATCTCAGCTCTGGTCTGCCTCCAGCACCAGCCCAACAACCACCAGGACCTGCTCCCCTACCTCCAGTACCAGCCTCGCAGTAGCCCCAGCCTTCAGCATTGCAGCAACCCCAGCCTCCAGTGTTGCAGCAATTCCAGTCTCCTGTGTCTCCTGTATCTGTGCTGCAACAGTCCCCTGTGTCTCCTGTACCTGTGCTACAACAGATTCCTGTGTCTCCTGTACCTGTGCTACAACAGATTCCTGTGTCTCCTGTAGCTGTGCTGCAGCAGTCTCTTGTACCTGGGCTGCAACTATCTCCCGTCCCTTTGCTGCAGCCTCAACCCCAGTCTCCTGTGTCCATGCTGCAGCCTCAGCCCCAGTCTCCTGTGCCTTTGCTGCAGCCTCAGCCCCAGTCTCCTGTGTCCATGCTGCAGCCTCAGTCTCCTGTGCCCTTGCTGCAGCCTCAGCCCCAGTCTCCCATGTCCAGCGCTCCAGTGTCCCCGCTGCCCAGCGCCCCAGTGTCACAGAATACTGTTCTCCATCTGCCTGAACTTCAGGGTTTCTGTCTGCTGGAGGATGTTTCCCTAAGGGGTCCTGTCCCTGCATGCCTGAGGTCGTGGAGTCCCTGGTCCTTGGGTTCCTGGTTGGCTGTTTCCTGTGGTTGCGTGGTTCCAGTCCTCCCAAGGAATCCAGCCCTCCACTTCCTGTGGCTCCGCCTCTTGAGTCTGCCGCATCATCCATGGTGCCGCCTCTCAAGTCTGCAGCATCCCTTGTGGCTCCGCCTTCCAAGTCTGCAGCAACCTCCATGGCACCGCCATCACCGGCTTCCTGTGAAGTCCCACCTTTGCTGCCGGTGTCTTTAGCTGCACCAGCGCTCTGTTGTGTCCCTTGTGTTTCTTGTTTTTCCTTGTGCTCCTTGTGCTCCTTATGCCCCGGTTTTTGTATT
>OMLF01019946.1:0-13985 GCA_900302615.1 Holocentrus rufus
AGGTGTGTGAAAGTGAGTGTGTGTGTGTGTGGGTGTGTGTGTGTTTGATATCTCTCTCTCTCTCTCTCTCTCTCTCACTCACACACACTGGCTAGATATGCTTCCATGGGAAATCACAGTGTGGGCATCTTGATTCATCAGCTGGAGGCCATCTCGTAGCATCATTACCCAGAGAGCCGCGGACGCAGTAGACAGCCAAGTCAATTTCAGTGGAAGAAAAGCAGCCAGCTCTACAACATCAGGTATTCATGAGAAAAATCAAAGCGCCCAGGTATTATTGTGGAAATTGGTAAATCAGCCACAGATAAAAGCTTCTTTGGTTTGCCCACACAGCAGAGGGGTTCTTCTGAAATTACAAAAAAAAAAGTAATAATGTTATTAGTCACAAAGCTAAACTAACTTAAAAAGCCTTCCCTCTGTGAATCTGGAGTTCATTCTGTGGAACTTTAGGCCAACATTCAAACTAAAGTATTTTTTTAGGTGATGGTAGTCAAGTTTTTGCATTAGAAATAGTTCATTAATCGTGTGAACTGTGCACAAAACATCCTGTGATTTTCTTATTTCGCTCTGCTGGCAAAAAGAAAAAAAAGTTACAGCTGTAGAAAACCACAGAGGCAAGTTTAGTACAAGGCACACTGGCAACAAATCACATGGCCACGACCGTTTTGTGCTCCATTCCTCCAGTTAAAAACAGGTGCAATATGATTTGCCACAGTTTGTGGACTGGGATGACTCCAGTCAAACCCATTAAATCCTAAACCAACAGAAACACGTACCCTCCAAAGGCCTTGTGGTTTGAGGAGAAAATATTGGCTTACAGATAAAGGATTCTGAGTTCCTGTGTTAATTGGTCGTTAGAGCACTGAATTATCCTAATCCCTGAGTAAATGATTCATTACCTCACAGATGAGAGGCTAAAAAATTGCACTGGTCCATGAAAAAGAGCCACAAATGACAGCCTTGGAAGTAAAATTTGTTTATCCCTCTTCCCACAGGGGAAGTTGGGGTTTAATCCATGCCGGGTGGCTAAAAGTATCTTGGATCATTAGTTATTTTCTGTGATCATTGTTAGACTGCCACATACAGAACGTCACTGTTTTTGTACTTTTTATATTTGTTTTCATTTCTCTTATAGATTTGTTCATCATATTTATGGCTTGAATGATTGCGCTGCAAGCCCACATTACATTTTAGCTATGGTGATAATATTGCACCTTAGTCCATTTCTAGTTTATGAAGCAATTTTCACCTTTCACTACCTTGGTTGTGGCCACATTTGGCCACTAGCCCAACTGACATATGGGCAGTTTGAGAAAATTGCCTATGCACTGCCATCTTTGTTAATATACTTCCCTGCTCTGGGATCATAATAGCTGAGGTGGTAGTGTCTTGGCACTCTCACTACACTGCTTGCACTCACTTAGATAATTTATCATTTCACACCATATAGCCACATTCCATATATGATTTATTCAACTTGGAACAAAATATTGTATGTCAAAAAGAACAAAGTACCCCATATATAGATCATATAGTGCACAGAAACACTGCAATAACCTCTATGTATATGGGACAAGCTCTCCACCATCTCTCACACCAGGAACAGTCATTTGCTACACCTAGTGGCCACAACACAACATTACAGTCATTACATCATGCAATATTCAATATATGCATTGATAACTGAATCTCTTATGCACTCTGGTGGACACGAATTATGTAATAAAAAATCCATTTGTCTAATAGATAAAGGAAACAGTAAGATGCATATTGCTGCTGTCATGGGACGTCAGCTGAAGCAGGTGAAAGCAGGACCACGTGTGGATACAACACTAGACAAGTTTAGGGTAAAACAGAGGGATTTTTCATGTACGAAAGAAGGATTTTGTTGGTTAGATGTTCAGTTCATTCAGCCCAAAATCACTGAGCAGCTCCTTGTACTCTTGGTGGATGTTCGTGCTCCTGTCCTCCCATCCCTGCCGAGTCACAGACAGCTGGGACGTCAGGCTGTCCAGAGTGTCCTGCAGAACACGTCAGAAATTCAGTGGAAGCTGAAGCTCTCTCTAAAAGCATCCTGTCACCTAACCCGGTATCACAAAAACCTTTACATCTGAGGAGGATGGAGAGGGTGGAGGCACAATGCATCTCAGGCTCTGTGTGTCATTTTCGACATGAACATAGTACAGAAATAACTTCCCTATCATCAGCTGTGGTTGCTTAAAGCCATCTGTTTCTATACCCTCTTCCTTAAAAAGGGTTAGTTTTGAGTTCAGTTATCGTGTGAATCAGCCAGCGGGTGTGACTCACGTGCAGGATCTTCTCACAGTCTGTCTCCATGCTGTCCAGTCTGTGTTGGAGTTCAGCGATGGCGGCTCCCTTCTCCTTCTCCACCAGTTCACGCTGTCTCCTCTCTGTCCTCAGCTCCTCCTGACACAGGACTGGGCAGCACATGCACAGATACACGCCGTCACTTTTCATGTACCACTTGGACTCCTCTGTGTCCTTACTTATTAATGTGCAAGTGTAATTACGAGGCGGTGTCCATACCGAGCTGCTCCCTGAGCTCGCTGACCTCTTTCTCCAGCCTCTTCACCTTCGCGGTCAGCTCTGCCTGCATGGTCTTGTACTGGCGGCTAACAACTACAACGACACTCAGTGAGTTCTTGATGTAGCAGTCAGCTTAGGCACCAACCTAATTAGACTTTTTTTTTTCTTCTCAATATGCCCCTTGTCCTTACTCTCATGGGGATCCTCTCTTTATCTAATGGTGTTTAGGCTATTAAAAGACAGACTGAAGTTTGTGACTCACCTGAGTTCACGTCCCTGTGGTCTTGTCTCTCGTGCTGCAGCTTCTCCTCCATGTCTCTCATGCGTCTCCTCAGGGCAGTGCTATCAGATCGGGCCTTCGTTGCTGAATCACATTGTAAAGCTGGGAAACACACACATGCATGCAGGAGCACACATATACTTTACAGTGGATGTGCATAGACAAGCATGCTTTTCTTGGTGGTACTGGTAGAGACGCATGTTGATAACATAATGTACAATTTCGTATACACACACATGGTACACTCACATACACTGCAAGACATGATAGAGTATCGCTATGCGGCTGGTTTTGTTCAGTTTTACAAAAATCAGAATACATAAGGCTAGACATTTCTTATTTTTTAACAAGTTAGATGTCATCCTATTGAATCCACCTGTGCATAGCTACAGTATGTGACTATTTTGGCCTCCTGGTAAAACAAAAGACAACTGTAACCCAGAATTGCTCCTTACCCAGATGATCCTGTAGAACGGCTATATCCAGAATACTGCGCCTATACTTGGCTTCCAAGTCGCTTTCACCTGTGCAAGAGAAAATAATAATAGTGTGGAAATGTATGGATAACACCACCACATAATCATATATAGAAATCTTATAAATAAAGTTACTTATTTCAGGTTTCTCCTTCATGGTATTTTTTATTTTTGTTTTCACCATTTTCTTTGGAGGCATGTTGGCCTCTCTGTTCTACTTGCTGCAGCCCTGTGAGCATACTACTACACACACACACTTGGCCTATTTTAACTACATGGTAGGGGGATGATCTGTTGTTGCTGAGCATTGGTTGCTGTGTGAGTTGCCAGGGACTGACCGTCCACCTTGATTGATGGCTGACCGACTCCAGTAGCAGCCAATCACAACTTGAATGGTACACTTGTGCCTTTTTAGCTCATGCAGACAAGCCATGTAATTGGGTCTTTATTTTCAGTGTGACATGTAAAAGCGGCCCTTGTTGTTATGGGTGACCAAGTAACGCGCTGGGAGAATTCAGGGTTGCATTCAGGGTCCCCTGGACGTTTTATGAATACTGTAAGAGAGCTGAGGCGCGCGCCTCGACTACATTCACTGGTCGTGAACGCGCACAAAGAAGGCGTGGAGTTTGAGGGATGAGGGCGAGGCAAACGGAAGGGGACGTACAGGAAAGGCAAGGGCCGCGCATACACGTCACGGGGGGGAAATAGAAAAATAGAAGGCAATGTTTAAATTCCACAATTATTTATTCGCCCTAGTTCCCGTGCGCGCTTGTGATGCGTTGTTTTTTTCTTAAATGCACGTTCCCTCTTCAGTCATCGATAACTGTTCCGCTGTCAGTTTCGCAGCCAAACAGAGGAAGGCTGACAGAGTGTCAGACACAGGCACTGAACTTCCCGTCAAGACTGAACGCAGACGAAAAGAGCTGCTGAAAAAAGGGGAACGACATCGGGGGGTTGTCACTGAAGAGGACGCACTCACGTCCACACGGCATCGGCCACATAAACGGTGCCATCGTCCTCTGGCTGAGGACGAGTAACAATACAGACAGGGCTTCTGCTTTGCTAATTAGCCTGCGTGGGACCCTGCAGAGAGAGAGAGAGAGAGAGAGAGGGAGAGAGAAGGAGGGAGAGAGAGAGAGCAACGCAGCTAGCTGCAGCAGAGCGGCTTGCAGGGTGTGAGTGAGAGAGGGGGCTTGTGTTAACCACCATCGGGACATTTGTCTAGTAAACTAATGTTAGGTTAACTCTGATGGGTTCCTTGCTCCGATAGAGTCACCCGCCTCCCACCCCCCAGTCGGACCCTCGCTCGAATTCGCCACTCGGGCGCTGTCCTCGCCGGGGGGTGCCGGATCATCGCCCGGTCCAGCTAACTGCAGGAGGCGGCTCGGTCCTCTGACCCCTACCCCGCCTTGCCTGTCGCTCTGGCCGACCCTAGCCGAGCCCGAACATGGCAGGGAATCTGAAGAAAGGCGGGGGGCTCATCGGGATGATGAAGGATGCGTTCCAGCCACACCACCACCACCTTCACTCCCATCACCAGCCTGGGGCCGTGGACAAAAAGACGGTGGAGAAATGTTGGAAACTGATGGACAAGGTTCGTGATGATTAGCTAGCTGGAAAGCTAGCCTGTGCGTTGGGATACCTAGCGAGATTGCTAGCTAACCTCAGCTAACTAGCGATTAGCCAGCTAATCTTCGCCTTATGTTCTGCAGGTCTTGTGTTGCTAACGTTAGCTAGTCAGCTGGGTGAAGACATGGTTAGCTAGCGTTAGCTAATTTGCTAACCTTATCTGTCTAGTTTTGTACCGTGTGTGCCACGCTACCGCTCACCACTTTAAAAGGCAGAGACTGTATGCACAGTGACTGGTATGATAAATAACATTAGCCCAGGAGCAGAACAAGGATTTCTTTAACACATCTGCTTGCCTGTATTGTGGCAGTCTTTGCTAAGTAGTTGTCATGACCATTATTCTGCAAGAGCTTGTGTTAACTTACTGTCTTCCTACAAGTGTTCAGTTGGAACATTTGTCAAAACAAATAAGAAAGGGTGGGTGTAAGAGATCTAACTTGTCATTCAGGGTTTGGATTTAGATAACTTATGACAGTCAGTGTAGTCATCTTTGAAAATATAAGGTCTGTAAGCAAAGCACTAATCTCCCCAGTTCATTGCTGAACTACAGTCAGATATTAGACTTTCTCTATACACTAAGAAAGCTTTGTGTTATTATGAAATGTGTCTATTTAACTAGGCCAATTATGCTGTTTCACAGGGGAGGCTTTTTTTCACAGCTTCACTTCTCGGAAAAACTCTGTAGCTGCTTGACCCCCAGTTTCCTGTGAGATTTACACAGCATTATTAGAGTGAATTGGAAGACAAGACAGTCTTTTGTATCTCTTCTTCCTCTTTGAGGCCCCAGTTTAGAGCATTGAGGTTAAGAGACCAAGTCCTTTTACAAAGCTATTATTAAGAAGCCACATACAAGTATATTTTACTGCACTGGCATCTGTGGTAGATTATCTGCCTGTAGTTTTTTTCCACATTTGTAGTGTGAAGAGGTCAACTAACACTAACATCAAAACATAAGTGACACAGCAGTGTCAGTCTCATTTTTCCTTGCTTAAAGCAAAGTACTTTTTATACTCTGCGGTCAGCCATGTGTGGTTGGGCTGTCAAAGCTCTTGTGAAGAAAGTGGTTGTCTTTGCGCATATTTCTTTCTTGATATGCCTGTCTGTACATCTTAAAGAGCAAAGCAACACTGTATGACCTTAAACCTTTGAGATGCTTGAAAAATCAGATTAGCTTTTTGTGTGGGGCTATTTCACAGTATTGATCTGGCCCAGTCAGCCTGTGAGGGACAGCATCCGTTGTGTTAAAAAAAAAAAAGAAGTCTTACCTTTGAAAGACTAAAAGTGCCAAAGTATTTTTACTCCACCAGACCTTTTAAAATAGAATCGAAAATATTGTTGAGAGTTTGAAGGAAAACCACAGCCCAGCATAGGCCACTACCTGTAGTACGTTAACTCAGTCTCTCTTTCAAAACACCTCCCACACTGGACCGGGCTAAATGTTACAGATAGCATAATGAATGAGTGTATGAGACACATTCTCTGCAGAGATGTCTGCTCTATCTGGTTTTTCAGAGTTTGGTATAATTTATCAAAAGACTTGTTGAATTTGTTCATTAACCAACATGTTCCCGGTGCCGTGGCTCAGCTCTGCCGCCCACTGCTTCAAGTTTAAACATTGTTTTAGTGTTGAATTAGTGTCTTTACAGATACATGACACTGTGCACTGAACACTGTGTCTTTTTCAAGTCAGCTGAAGCACTGTTACTGAATGGCCTGGAATGAAATTACCATCAGCTATCAGACAAATACAAGTAAATATTGGCTGTGATTAGCTTGTCACCTCTCCCATCCACTTTGGTACATCGCCCACCGTGAATTTAAGCTTATGTTCTACTCTTAAAATCGGGTTAACTTTTAACAGAACGGAAGTAGTTTTTGTCTGTGTGAATGACACAGTGATTTCCTTTTGTCAGTGAAAGCCTTCATGACAGTTTTGTTTAAAAGCACACCTAGATTATAGGCTGATGTGTGTAAAATGTGCCTTTATTCATTAGCACAGGGTTTATGGTGCATAAACCAAAATGCAACTCGGTGTTTCTACTCTTCCATTTTTGATCAGCCAGACAAAAAAACTTTTTCATGGAGGGATTTCTGCGCTGTGGGAAAACAAAATACAGATCGCCTGTTTATTATTGATTTCTCCCAAATTTCAACTATGGTCAACATTTCTGAAAGCTGCAAGCCATTGTAAATCTTGAACTTGATGCAGAGAGGGTTCTTAGCTCTGCGTCAGGTATAGTCCGCCCAGTTTATTTCCTATACAAAATAAACGAAAACCTCATCCAAGCAAAAGTCACGTCAGTCACAGGTGATGTGCACGCACAGTTCGGGTTTTTATTTTTGCGCTGTTGAACTACATTTCTTCAGAACTGCTCTCCTACGCTGTGTGTTCCTGTTCAGCCTTTACATGGGAGAGACAGACAGGGACAGAGACAGATGATAGGAGGAGAGACTGAGTGATGAGTGGAATGCAGTTTAGCTCGGAGGCAGTCAGCATTTTACCCCGAGACAGTTGACGTGTCTGTGTGTCGCGTAGACGAGAAAACGTTTTGTTGTGGTTTCACATGTTTGCATACACATGTTTTCGAGCACATGTGTATGTGTGTGGTAGTTGATAATGTCAGTGGTGTACCCCTTGGCAGCGGTCTTATCTGGTCTCAGGCAGAACCAGCGTAGACGTTCTGGGTTTGGAGGCCTGGAGAAGGGGTGGAGGAGAGGCAGTGTGGTGATGTTGATGGCTTTTGAGCTTTCAACTCAGCTCCCCACCTCGCCATCTTTTTCTCTCTGCCTCTCTCCTCTATATTTCCCTTTCACTTTCACTGACATCATGTAGTTTAATTCAAAATGAACTAGTGGAACTTTTGGATCATGCATAAGCAAAATATACACACTCTTCAGCGCAAATCAACGTCTAAATTGTCCCGACTAGGCATCTTAAATCTCTCTCTCCTACTTAATTTGCATCTCAATTTGATAACTGAAAATGAGTTCAACAGCTAAAGTATGGGATCAAAGCTTTTGCCCAGATTGAACAAGATCAACAAGTTTGTATGCACCCTTGTGGAAAGTGCATTGCAAATATATATGGATTTCACTTTAGCTGTATATTATTTTTTGTTTGCACATCATTATTATGCCTTGATGTTACCCAAGTTGACGTGCATATTCTCGCCTTGCACGGAAGCGTTTCACCTGTGACCCACAAACAGCACATTAGAGAAAGCCGTCTAGTCCACAGAGGGGGATGAAGGCCAGAGAGCCCAAAGCGTTTTGTCAGTTTTGAAATAGATACTGCTTAAAAATATCCTCTCTGTATAGTGCGACCCCGTTCTTTTTGATAGACATTTGATACAGGGATGATGCGCTGACTGGCCTGAGCGCACAGGCCCACCTACAAACTGAGATCAGGTGTTCCTCGTGTATTACATTTTTGGGATCTGGATTTCTGACGTTTTCTTCAATGTCGGACACCCAGGATTTGAAATGGAAGGGAAAGCCCTGAACGATGAGCCATTATTAGACTTTTACTACGAGATGAGAGAAACCCTGCTTATATTTTCTTTTAGATTCCTCAGCTGATGATTTAGCTGCTCCCAGGCTGATTAAACCAAAAAGCAGAGGCAGGGAAACTCAGCAGGGCATGCCTGCATTGCTGTTCCGGCCATATTTCCATCAAGTGCTCACACGTGATTAGTAGACAATAATTCGGCCTGGTCTGCAAAAAAAATGAGCCATGTCCTGTTGTTGACATGCAGTTGTTGGGTCACCGGTGTTGCACAGAGCACAGGCTTCACTTCAGGTTGAAGTGAGGACAAGAGACTCAGACGGGGTTTTGAATGGAAGTTTAGTTTTTACGCCTCTGTGACTGCACAACTCAGTTTTGGGTCCAGATTTGTCCATACACTGCTGTATGACTAAGACTTCTAGGCTATGCTCCAGTGACGATTTAATGTTCAACTAAGCAGCTCAGACACAATGCAGCAGCGCGGTGAGATGAGCCAGGAGAGGTTGAACATTGCTGAAGATGGAGCTCCGTCCGAGCGGTTGTTTGGTTTGTGTGGGAGCGGGTTTGACTCGAGCACATTGTTGATTTATGAAAAATGTTCCCGAGATCTGACCATTGACAGGGGAAGTCCAACTTTGCATGTTTTATAAAGGCGATCTGACCGAATGTTCTCCCTCTGTTCACTCATTACAGATTACACCTTCAGTGGTGTTAATGATTGATGCTGGTCAGGCTGCTTGACTACAGATATTTGGTTTTCAGTATGTGGGAATAAAGTTAGTGGTTTGCACTGGGTTTACTTCCAAATATTTGTTGTATGTGCAGAAAGAGCCCATTACAGTTGTAGGTTATAGCATCAGTCAGTTCTCCAGCTGGTCACATTCAGTCGGTAAGCACGCTGTAAATCTTGAGCAAAGAGAGTTTTTTTAGTATTTAAGGCAGAAGTGGTATGGCAGGTTCTGGGGGCTGAAATGAGGAAGTGTAAACAAAACGACAACTTCTCTAAACAAGCTTTAAAGAAAATTTGCAAAAACAAAAAGCTGCCGGAGCTCCAGAAATTAAGGATCAAACAGACTGTGTCTGCCTGTGATCAGTGGCCTGGTGATCGCACAACAAAGTGCAAACAGTTCCTGTTGTCAGCATTCTTGTGCATTTCTACAAAGAGATGTGATCTGTATAATAAATGAATAATGGAGATAATTGGCTGCCTGCAGATAACAGCGACTGTAGAGAGATGACTGCAGGTATTCCTTTGTTCTGCTCCACCCTTATCTGTTACATCTTCTTTCTGTTTTGATACTAGAAAATGCTGTGAGCCAACTCATCAGAAAGCCTTAAGTGGGCATTTTGAATGAGGCGGGAATGGATTTCATTATATATTAAATATATTCACAGACTCGCCAGGCCCTGACAACTCCGAGCTCAGCCCTTTAACGGGGCTTTTAAGAGCCTTTTCTTGCACTCTTTGACTCTGTTGTGGCATTTCCCATCCTGCACGTCTCCTATCTGGCCCCTCTGACAGCGTTCTGCACTAAGGATAAGTGCTCTAATACAGAAAATAGCTGTATTACATAAGCGATATAAATTATACCCCACCGATGCACCAGATAGAAAATGCATAGCGAAACCACTCTCTTTCTAACGCATCTGGTGTCTTGTGTTTCTCTCGTCTACCTTCCCCTCCGTGCCCACTCCCTTGTCTCCTCTGCCTCGTCTCTTCCTCCTCACATCCTCCCTCTCTGCAGGTGGTGCGGCTGTGCCAGAACCCCAAGTTGGCCCTGAAGAACAGCCCCCCTTACATCCTGGACCTGCTGCCAGACACCTACCAGCACCTGCGCACCATCCTGTCCCGCTACGAGGGCAAAATGGAGACGCTGGGGGACAACGAGTACTTCCGGGTCTTCATGGAGAACCTGACCAAGAAGACCAAGCAGACCATCAGCCTGTTCAAGGAGGGCAAGGAGCGAATGTATGAGGAGAACTCGCAGCCCAGGTGAGGGGAGAGATGATGTGAAAACAAAAGAACGTGGGATGAAAGAGTCCAAAGGGTTTCTTGTTTGTGCTCCTTCTCTTTTGTTTTTCCCTCCAAACCCAAAAAATCACACAGCTGTTGCGTTTCTTCTCCTTAATTCAACCATCTGAGACGTTTGAGATGAAATTGAAGCACCTATACTTCATGATTTGGATCTCTTGTGAATGACTACACACAGGCTCAGAGTACTGAAATGTTCTTAGCCGTTATCACCGGTTCCCATCCCCCAGGCTGGTTGTAGTCTGAGATATATCAAACAAGGAGGAGAGACGTGTTGTGGTTTGAACATGTGAGCTTCTGTGGTCAGAGTGGAGTTCACCCCACAGCTGCCTGCCTGTCACCCTGTGTCTTTGTGCCTACATATCTCCTCCATCTAACTTCGAGCTTTTTCCCCCCCTCCTTTGTCTAGCAGCCTCGCTGTAATCCCGCTGAGCTCTTCCTCGGCGTGTCGGAGCGCTTCGTGCTTCGTCTAGGTTCACCTTCTGCGTTCAGCCGCCCCTTTCGCTTTCTGAGCTTTCTGAGTACAGGCTGTAGTGAAAGAGCAAGCCGTGGTCTTTTGATGTGATGGGCAGAGAGACCCGGGGAAGTGTGATGAATAATGAAACCTTCCACTTGTTTCCCTTGTTTAAAAAAAAAACAAGGCAGTGAGAAAAGGCACTCTCTTGAGACACAGCAGCAGACCTTTAGACATCTTTTTTTTATACCTGCACAAACATACTGAGCTTGATTACCGGTTCCTTAGAGCTGCCAGATGGAGCCTTTGCTTACCCCTGCACCCATGTCACTAAAAATTGCATTTGATTTACTGGATGCTGTGAGCAGTGTTGAATTTAGAAATGCAGCTGGCAAACACAGTTGTCACGGTCTGATATCCAGTCACATCCATCATGTTTTGTAGCAGAACGGTGAGGCGGCACCCGTTTGGGATCCCACATCGGTTTTTGACAGTTTGAGCCAAGAACAGAGGGGTTCCTCCAGCGCCTCGTGTTTGTTCT
Organism: Holocentrus rufus; assembly: GCA_900302615.1. Taxonomy (NCBI): domain Eukaryota; kingdom Metazoa; phylum Chordata; class Actinopteri; order Holocentriformes; family Holocentridae; genus Holocentrus; species Holocentrus rufus. The sequence continues at coordinate 11,465 of OMLF01019946.1, forward strand.
GATACCTGCAGGAGTCACAGGGATGACTTGCACATGAACAGAACGTTGCGTCCACTTTGCTGGTTGCTGCTGTCTTCAGGAGCTCTTTGGTTGGTTTGTCGAAACCAAGCGGATGTGGAAATGTTGCCTGAGAGGAATAGCAGAGCGACGGCCTGAATAGGGGTTCACATGTTTAGAGCAGATTTACAAGTTCTGCGAGGTCTAATGGGAGTGACTAGAAACGTACATGGCAGCATGTTTATGTCCATGGTCTTCACAGGCTGTGTTTGTTCATACAGTCACAACTATAAGCACTTCCTGTACGTGCACAGTCACATCCCTTACAGACCTCGTCAAAAAATGACAGTTAATGGGTAATTTAGTGTACAGTGTGGGTGTTTGGTGATGCCGGTTGATTTTGATGATGATTTCCGCCGCTGCCAGAGTTCACAACTGCTTCAGAAGAGCAAAAAAAAAAAAAAACTAGTCAATTTTGGGTGATTGCATTCATTTACAGAAAAAAAATAGGAAAATCTGGATGCAGCCCCATTTGTCAGGTTTGAACCATGACTTTTTTATTGCTTTTATTAATGGGCCTATCTAATATGAAAAATACTGTGCCTGTCCTTTATGAATTAGTGTTGATGCATAGTAAATAAATGGAAAAAAATAATGCTAAGTGCTTGTAAAATTGAACTTTAGGCATGATTCACTGCATCATGAAACCTGACGAGCAGAGTCGATGCTCTCCAGTGGAACGACAGACTAACAGCAGGGTGGCGGCTTTTCCTACCTCCTCTGTCACTTCAGTGTTGTCGAGATGTTTCCATTTAATCACCAGAACCTGTGGCCAGCCTTCAGGCCTGTGGGCCATTTTTGTTTTGGCAAACACACAGCGCTCGACACAGACTAAAACTCAGTCACACCAACTGGGAGAGGAGGGAAAAAAAACGACCAGGCATCAAAGACCCGGCTAGTCGAACATTTATGGTTTATGTCAAGCCAGGTAGGGTGAATTATAAGACATGGAGGGGAGCATAGTGGACCTCTCAGGAAATTTGGACAACTTGAAAGCTTCAGTTTTGTACCAAAGAAAGCTAATTGTGGGATCAGCCTCACTAAACAGCTGTCCTGAGAGCTGCTGGCCTCTTTCTGGTGCTGCTGTACGTTCACCTGCATGCTGATGTCACCGAGTCCACGAATCCACATTAACAAGTCACGGTAAGCAAAGACAGAAAACCTTTAGGAGAATGTCACTCAGATCGGTTGTGTACCAAAGCAGCTTGAGAGCTCATCGGTTTTCCTCGACAGGCAGCTACGAAAAGGGACCTGGAAGTGAGAAGTAATATTGTTGTCCGAGGAACAAAAAGAGGAGCTTATTGGTGTTTGGACTGAAGGGATACTGGTTGCACCTTGCCAGTCTCACCAGTATTTACTATTATAATAAAACCTGTATCCTCCCATGTGCAGTTTGTTAGTTTATTTGACAGTTTTATTCATAATTTATATCTCAGCTGAAGGTCTAAAAAAAAGAAAATGTTCTAAGTTTAAAAAAAAAACACAATAAAGCCTTAAGGTTTATTTCCATTATGGTCTCTTGAGAAAATGGGAAGGTGGCAAATCTAAGCAAATTCGGTTTATTTAGTTTAGTATAGATTGTTCCTTAGGTCTTGTTTATATAGCGAATCCTGAACCTTTTTGTTGGTTGATGATACATCCTCATCTTGCTGCACAGTTCCTCTGTGAGGCTGCTCTTTGTCATCAACCATGACGGTAATCTTGCGGACAGAAAGCCTCATGAAGAGACCCAGAGAGAAGAGGAAGCTTCTATCTCTTCCTTCCCCTCTAGTTTAATTATCGTGAGCTGATGGAGCCATTTGAGCTGTCTTAACCATTTCTTTGTGAAATTAATTTTCATCATCACTTCATTACACCAAGGGGCTGCAGAGAAAGGAATTCCTGGTTAGAGCAGAGGAAACACACACACACACACACACACACACACACACACACACAGTAGCCAAGCATTACATACAAAGACTGCTATTGTCTGTGTTGAGAAGGCAGTGGCAGTGACACTAACCAATGGGTATCAGCCCACTGGAGAATGCTGTGAAATCAACCAATGACTTCCAGCCTCCAGAGAGACTCGTCTGTGGTTAGGCTGCGACTGAGAGCAGCACATGGCCGAGACTCAGAAGGCTAAAGATTCAGATAACTCCTTATCTCGCTGCCTGAGTGCACAACCATGAAGTATGGTTTGATAGCCGTCTGAAATTCAGTCCTAATTGAAATGTTTGTTGGGAAAGTCACTTCTTTCTCACTCTGCAGCGACTTGGTCAATTTTTGATAGTGACAGACTGTGTTGCAACGAAGGAGACTCCGCCACTTCTGCATAGCGCTATTCTCGATTCACGTTGAAGGATCCTAGTGTCTGAGCGCTGAGTGCAGCGTGGGTGGATATGCTATGTCATGATGCCCAGCAGATTTCTCGACAATGGCATCCCAAGAGGTTTAGACTCGATTTATCCACAGTTTCACC
>OMLF01019947.1:0-13389 GCA_900302615.1 Holocentrus rufus
TTTGCGCTCTTCCTTCCAGAGCGCACTGACATGACCAAGATCCTGTGAGGCCCTTCGGGAAAATTTACTTGATCTTCCCTTTTCTTTTTTTTTCTTTCTTTTTTTTTTTTTTTTTTAAATTATTTTTGCATATTATTACATTTAATGAAGTTTAATGTATATCACATATTTAGAATCACAAACACTAACCAGCCGCCCTTAAGATCAGATAAAACTGCTATATGGTATGCTTTTTAATAATCAGTTATCCAACTCTTTATGGACAAACCCCTCCACTGTACATTATGGGATTCCTTTCATCTCCCTCATTTGTCAATGCACGACAGATGTAATTTGCAATAATACAGCAGACATAAATGCAAAACATCCCATGGTCACACGCAACTGGTAAAATCTCCGCTCATTCTGGCTTGATAATGCACGATAACCTCTTGACACACAGCGGAACCCCAATTTCAAAACAACGGCGACGATTTCTAAATTGCAGTTCACAACCACTGAGTACAGCTGGCCCGGGTATGCATTCTATGTCCACTGCCCGACAAAAATGTCCAGTGTCCGGCGGTGAAATCCACCCTGCTAGCCGTGTCCATATCCACCTAGCGGACCCCAGATCAAACAAAGAGTTTTTTTTTTATTGAATCCTAAAAAGCGGGGGACGGGCACACACCAGCGATGTATGATGGATTTAATTAGGCGAGGTGTTTCAGGTGGACGCTGTCCATTCATGCGTAAAAGTAGGCTACCCTGCAGCACGCCGTTAGTGAATAGTGTTTTCTACAACAAAATGTGTGCGCCTCATTGAATTACCTTTTGCACCGACTTCCCCTTTGAACTCTTTTTTTAACCATACGTGGTTCACTTCACTGGTGGTAATGGGTACTATAGGGCGCAATTATATCTCACTGTTTAATATGGTGGCTTCCACAAACTGCTTGAACGCCCTAACTATTTTTGTTGTGCTGTGAAAAAAAAGACATGTATGTTACCATGTCCCCCCGTGTCCAGGTAAGCCTGCCAATGCCAATATCTCCATCATCAGTTACCAAGTTTCCCAGCTGGCTGGTGCTCCGTCCCCCACTCAGTCCCGATAAACTTCATTAGAAACGTTCGGTTCCCTAATATTCTTACCTGCTCTGACATTGGTAGCCTGTAGAACCAGGGTTAAAGTGATGAATGCAGTTACAGTGGAATCCATAAGCCACCTTTTCGTTTTCCACCTTGTGGACCACCTTTGCATCTCCATGGTCGGCGCCCACCAAAGTGAATAAAACTTTTGGGCGACTTCAAGTAAATTTTAATGACGTCCCTTCCACAATCCCAAATGTGATGGAAACTGTACTACAACAAAGCCATAAGTGGGGAGTTTTCAGCCTCTTCTCTCAGCCACAACCAGGCCCCCGATCTTCCTTTCCAGTGCCCAGCCTTCAGAGTGAAGGTAGTCGGGCTTTAATCAAAACGCACAGAGTGCAGTCGGTACACTTGGTGCGTCCGCGGACAGGAGGGCTGGGCAAGCGCCTCAAACCAGACCCACGATTACAGGAAAATGACAAGGGAACCAGCCCCCGATTAGCAAATCACGGGGCTGGAAATTCTCCTCAGGGTCCACCCATCAGCTTTGTAGCGCTCCCCCAAGTCTCTCTTGAGTGCGTTTAAAAAAAGAGGGGAAAAAAACGGTGGCAAAGCTGTTACCGTCCTGGGAATGAACGGAATGGCACAATTATGCATGTTGGGGTATTCCTACAATGTTGACATGCCCTCGATCTAACTACCTGACATGTTACAAATGGCTGCCATTGTTTAGGCAGATGTAACCCAAATCATTTATCTTTCAACAAGCTGTGAGGGGAGATAAAAGTGGTGAGGGTGATACCTCTAATAAGGATAATTCCTATAAATGATCAGATTGGGAGACTTGTAAAGTAAAACTACTCCTAATTTTGCTGGGGACCCTCTGGAACCCTGCCATAAACCCTTAGGAGTTCCTGCACCCCACGAACCAATGCAGCCTAATCCTAATGCATTATTGGTCTGCTTACATCTTATTTCCCTATGGAAATCATTTTCACCTCGTCTCTTACGCTGAACTTCTTTCTCGGTTATCAGTGTGGAGAATTGCGAGTGAGAGTGAGAATTTTGGAATCATATAGCCCCTCTCACCTATATTTCCCACTAGGAGGAACGAGCTTATTGCCTCTGAAACCTGGGGCCAACCGCTCTCATGACATCATCAGGGGACGGGCACTTTATACCCCCACCTTCCCCTCATTCGGAGCCCCCTTTGATGCTTCACTACCACCACTAGTCCTTTTTTACACTAATTCACATGAATTAAAGCATAATTAAAAGCTCTAATGGTAAGGGGAAAAAAGCCCTTTTCTGATAGATTTAGGGCACTCTTTGTCCCAGTGTGAGGTGGGATAAAGTGCAAGGAGTAAGTTCATACAAAGTGTAAGCTTCTTCTTTTTTTTTTTGGCATTTCTGATTTATTGGACAGTGGAGAGAGATTGGAAGGAAAAGAGAGGGGAATGGCAAACCTTTAAACTTCCTAAGGCAGAGTTGAACCTGTGTGTGTGTGTGTGTGTTTTGGGGGAGTAGCATGTGTACATGGTATGCTTTGGAGTTCAAACAATATATCAGGCTGATGCCCTTTTTGAAATATGGGTCGGGTCGTCCACCTCTGATATGGCGGAGGTGACTCCCTGACCCTAAAACCTGCAGTGAGCTTCTTGCCTCCGTGGCTGCTCCTTTCTGCGTGGAGTTTGCATGCTCTTGCCGTGTTTGTGTGCTCAGCTGAACCACCAGGACACACTGCAATGTCATTTTTAAACGACACATCCATACCCAATGTCCTACCACAGTGGCATGACTTTTTACACTTCTTCAACCAGGCAAAAAGCTGACTGAAAGGGGGTAATTGCAGGGGGATGGAGAGCTCCACATGTAATGGCCTTTGGGTGAGCCCAGAGGACAGTCGCTCCCTGTATCTCTCGGTCCCCTTCAATGAATGCATGGATCGTGACCAGGCTCTATCTGTCAGCCAGCATGTCTCTCCGGCCAGCCAGCCTCAGCCCTCTCCCAGCCAAGCGGTGTCGGATGCTCCTGCTGGATGCCGGCTGGCTCAAAGCGGAGTCACTTCTCTGTAAGCATGGCTTCATACTATATTTTAGCCTTTCATGGTTCAGAGAACAGCGGGCTTCAGACCATATGACTGTTTTAGTCATATGTTTCACCCTTGTCACCATAATCTGCCTACCTACAGCTGTACAATACCAATCAACAACAGAAATCTTCCCATAAGGTTTTTGTTGTTGTTGTAGCACTAGTTGTAGTAGTACTGATGATAGTAGTACTAATGTAGTAGCAACAGTAGTAGTTGCAGCAGTGGTAATAGTAGTTGTGGTAGCAGTGGTAATAGTAGTAGGTGTAGCATCAGCAGTAGTAGCAGAAGTAGTAGTAGTCACAGTAAAGTAAAGTCAGTTTTAGTAGAAGTAGTAGGAATAGTTGTGGTAGTATTTGAAGTAGTTGGGGAAAGTGTTTATCTCACACATCTCCTGTGCTGCATGTTTATTTTGATGTAGTAAAATTGTGTAAGATGATATGAATTTTATATCTCACTTTGTACACCTTGCATTGTGACTCAAGATTACACCATTTACTGTAGGTGGACTGTAAAAAAAATCTTTTCCAGCCTGTGGTCATCTTTATTTTGTTTTGTTTTTGTTTTCTGTTTTTGTTGTTGTTGTTGTTGTTATTTGTTTTTTTTTTGTTAGTTTTTTTCCCTTGTTTTTTTTGTTTTGTTTTGTTTTGTTTTTGTTTTTTGTTTTTTGTTTTGATTTTTTGAGGCACAAACCTTGATGTTATGCCAGGTTGTACAACACATTGGTGGAAATACATTGGATAAATTATATGTTGGCTGACCTGAACAAGGGCTTGTTTTATGGATTAAAAGCCTTCAATAAACACCTCTTAAGGAAGATACTGGAGCACTTCCTGATGCCGAAAAACAACAATGACCGCAGGACTAAAATATATCACTAAGGCACCAAGTGCCTTCATGATAGACAGCACAATGGACTTTCTGACTTTTGACTGAGTTTTAAAAAAAAGAAAATGTTAGTTTCTCTTTGTAAGTTAAAACATCAAAGTTTCCCAACTCCAGTTTTGATGTCAAATTCATCAAAGGTGAGCCAAGTGTATCCTGGTTCCTGATATTTAATTATTCAGTGAATATTTTTCAGAAGTCAATGTGTAGGAAGGCAATGTGGAGGTTTTAAGAATTCTCCCATGATTATTGCCAAAGAATGCAAGTAATGATTATCAGTTATGACTATTACCACAATCAGCCTTTGTCCTAAGTTGTTACTGTCTCCGCTAATGAGATGACCCTAAAACCAACTTATAAACAAGGCCAACCAACCAACCAACCAACTGCTGCCAAACAAACGATGAATAATCTTCCTGGCATTACAGTCTAAATAGTTACCAGCATTTACCATTTAGTGAGTCCATACAGCAACTTGTGAATGACCCTTCACCGGAATGCGCTCAATCAAATCCCACAACAACAGAAAAGTTGCTGTGTATCAAACTTAGAATTAGAGGTTTGTCATTGAGACACACCTGTTAAGCTATATGCAATACTGCTGTAATATGCAAGGTAGCATTAAGCCTTGAATTCCTTCAAAAGCAAGGCTGGTTACAGCATACTGTAATGTATACGATAACTACATTTGGCAATAATGCAATGCCCTCATCATAACATGCACCTCACAAGAAACCCTTGTCTTTGCAGATATACTGTATGTGGCATAGCAAGAACTGCACGTGGCTTCTTTATGAATGAAAAGTGAGAGAAAGCAGCTTGTGCTGAGGAATGTGAGGTTGGACTCAAACAGATTAGCAGTGGTTTAAGGCCTGGATGTTTTGACAATTACCCATGCCCCCCTTGTCAACCAGCAAGTGGTGGAATGGCTTCCATATGTATCAAATGTTGTCTTCGCCACAACATACCTGTGCTGTTCTTAGAGGTGAACATAATAGCCTCTGTAGTGTGATTTAATGACATATGCCAATAAAAACTACTGACCTATATATTACCTATATATTACCTAGATTAGTCCTTTTGTATATGAAACCTTTGTCAGATCGTATCGTCATTGCATGGGTATAGATTGAATTTTAGTTTTTCACTATCTATCGATGTTCAATTTTTTTGTTTTTTGTTTTTTGAATTCATTTAACTGTACATGAATTGGCTGTGTCAAAATCTACTTATAATCAACATAGTAATGATGTATTAGCCATCTCATGATACACTGGACCAATGCCTAATTGGTCAGCCACTGTTCCCTCCTCTGCTGCTGCAGCATGACTACTGTACGTGGGTGTAGGTCCATTCAGTAATGTCATGTGTAAAAGTGAGAAGTCTGATAATGTATTTTTCTCTCCAAAATGTAGGTCACTGTGGCACAGTGAACAGTCTGGTGTTTAGCCTTTGTAACTATTCCAGTCAGGTCGCTTAACCTGAACACAGTTAGTTTATAGTTATATCAACTAGCTAACTAGTAGTGGAGGGTCAACATCTAAAAAGTTGATTTATTGACTCCCAACATCCTTTAGAAACCATGTTAACTCTTAGTTAATGACTATGGTGGATGAAAAGTGGTATCCATCAACTCCACGTGATCAACCCATGATAAATTTGTCTACGTACATAAAATACCTAATAGGTCAAGAGGCATTTCTTTGTGAATCACCTGTGGGGTTTTCATAGTCTTTAAAATTTTTAGTGTGTTTAACTAATAAATGACAATGCAATCTGAGAGCAATATACCCTGAAGCTGTCACCTTGACGCAACTTGAAGGAACAGTTCACACTACAATAAAAATGTATTCATTATGTACTCAAAACATACTCATTTACTCAGTGTGTCCTGGTGTTACTCAGTTGAGTAACGCACTCCTGTATTAACACATTTGTTTCAAATGCAACTGTTTTACTGTGCATTTCTAAATACTGTTTCATATAGATGTGTCAGTATGAGGCACATAGTTGGTCATGAGTGTGGGTTGTGAGTTTTAGTTTTTATTTTCTGTACCCCATAATTAAATTGATAGATTGTGTCCCTCAGTTTGTTTATTCATCAAGCAGTTCCAGGAATTTTTCATTGTTTAATTATAAATGTCAGATCACAGTGCAAAAATGTGTCATGCTTTCAAGTTTCAATAAAATCAGATCAGTGAAATCTGAGCTTTGTGTTTAGGTAATTAAAATTGACCTTAATTATATCAGCCCATTAGGCCAGTCAGTGCAATTTTAATATGCTAGAACACAGTGCCAAGATGCCTCATTCCTCCAAATCTTGTCAAAATGCTCAATATCATTGGAATCATCATATTTAAAAGATAGATTCAGCATTTTTCAACACAGGCTTTTTAAACTGTTGATTCTCATAATTTATAACAGTGCATCGAACTTAGCTTCTTGCTGACGTTAGCCTTCAACATAATCCATAATTTTCAGCTTCAAAAACATTGTAAAGGTCCATTTGGAAAACAGGAAACTTATGGGAGACCCCACCCCCCTCAAAAACCATACTTTAATTTAGCATTTAGCATTAGCATTTGCAATAATACATTGCCTTGTTTACATCTATACCATTTTGCAGCTAACTCAGCTAATGCTAATTTCCAACCTGCGACAATGTGGCTTTCATGGTTGTGCTATGTACGGTTATAAATGACGGGAATCAACATTTTAATACACCCTGGGTGGAAAAACACCGAACTTATCCTTTAATGGAAGAACAGACTGATATACATATCCATTCCAAAGCAAGACAAATAAAATGCATGAGGCAGAAGAAAGCATAGTGCACATTCATGGTTGAAAGACTGAATAGAAAAATAATCAATATAATAAACTGTTCTCTGCTTTCTATTTGCACACCAAACCCTCAGACTTCCAGATAAGATCATATGAAAGCAGAAAAGTAATTTAGTGCAGATGCAAATCTATTATTATTGTATCTTAGCTTAGCTGTACATTTCTGAATGCACAGAAAAACAGCTCCAAGAAGTACAGAGAATACTGGTGAGAACATAACCACTAAAAACAAATTAAACTTGGCTACCAAGTTGCTAATTTGGCAAGTAAAGTCCAAAAATGCACATTGCTGTTGAAGATGCAAAAGCAGAAGCAGATGGAAAGCGCAGTGAGAAAATAGTTGAAGCAAGCAGGCCAGCATCTGAATTCAAACGGTAATGATCTTTTAAAATATGTTGCCAAACACAATGTGCCATACATATTGGTAAAACAACAACAACAAAAACTTGTTAAAATGAGAATAGCTCTTTTATTTGCTGTGAGTTTTACCCGACACGGTATCGTAAGAGAAGCACTTTTCACAGGCACACTCGAGGCAGCCACCGGCCACTGTCTGCCACTGTTTACACACAGCGCAGAGCAAAGCATAGTATAAAGGGCCCTTTCTCTAGCCTCAGTCCAGCCCTCTGTCTAATACAAGCAAGAAAAAGTCCCTTCACTTGACTAACATTATTCTTGGCTACCACAGCATGCAGAATTTCATAGGAATAAATATATAATATAAACTTGTATCAGTTGGTAAGTTTTCCGCAAACAGTGATGAGACCTCTAGTCATCATGGCATTCGAGGCTTTTATTAGCAACCTGGTTTTAAGTAATTTGAAGTAAATTCTGGTTAGTCAGGATTCTTATTTCTTTAAAAGTTTATGCGACTATTTTCTGCCAGTTAAATGACTCTTCCTTGTCACAGAGTGCACATTGCCAGTAACAACCATGTATTTTGAGTGTGGTCTACCATACAGCACACCAGAATTAACATTTGGCTAAAATGCTACCTCCATTTTGAGACAGCACATCCAGGCCCATGATTATATGAGATCAGTATCAGTAGAGGGCTTGTTGCATACTTTATTTAGATAAAAAAAAATACATAGCACGCATAGGCCTATATATCAGATATAGAAGTAGAGTGCTGAGAGTCAAATATATGCAGTCCTGGTGTCATGTAGGACTCTCGCGCTTATTTTACAGTACCGTGCTCTGGCAGGCGCCCACCTCCGGCTGTGTCTCGCACGCACACCAGTGATTTATAGTGTCATGCCCTATGATCATGGATTGGTGTGCACAGCATGTGCTGCTTTTGTTCTAGGTGTCTTTTAGGCATCTTCTGGTGAATTCTTCCGTATTTGATTGTGGATTTTTCTCTTCAGGAATTTATGGTTACATGTTTCTGTAATCGCTTGAAGATGGGCCATAGAGACTCCAGTCTTGGCAAAGTTGCTCCCCTATCCTCTCTTGGTTCATTGTAGAGGAGTTGTATTTGGCACCAGATGGCACTTTAATGTTTGTGTTTTTACTGGAAAGCCTGCCTCGCCTCTCTGACAAGCCAATCAACCTACCTGTGGCACCTGTTACATTTTGTAGTTGTGTAAAGTGTGCCTTTAAGGGATGAGGAAGAAAACAAGCTCAAACCAATAACAACAAAAAAAGAAAGAAAGGAAGAAAGAAAAAAAGTTGTATGAGAGCACACCTCCTGGTATTTATTATTATTTATTATCACTTAGACAAATCTAGGATTCCTTGCAGATAACTTCTCTCAGGCTTTCATGCTCAAATCTGAATTGCTGCTCATATTGCAGGACTTAACTCATATCCAATACCAGTATGATCTGAGAGCCATGCTGAAAAGACACATTGGTGTAAGAATGAAAGTCATTTCATCCGGTTTTGCATCTACACTTCTCTCAGTTCTTTCCAAACACTTTTCAGATATGGTATATGGATTTGAGGTCTCCTCAAATACCAGTACAGTCCACTATATGTCTTTCTTGCCATTGTTATTGTGATAGCAATGCTGACAAATTATGCTTTGAGTGTTAAATTGGAAGTTGCATGCTGCCTCAGTATTTTTCCCAGGATCCATGCGGTCCAACTTGGAATTTAAAAAAAATGTGACGTTAAGCAGATTTTTTTCTGTTCACACTGATAATGCCAGAAAACATCACTTTCTGCAACAGTGTGAGTGTATCCAAGGCTGAATCCATGCAAGAACTGGAGTCCACGCTGGCCTGGTCTACAGGTGTCCATTAATGGGAAACAGTCTGACTAAGCAGCATTGGAGAGAAAGGAAGCAGCAATCCTACTGCCAGACATGCAACAAGCCGTTTATATGTCTGAAAAAGACAGGAATGTCCCTTTGTCTGAGCACACTGACAGAGTCACTGTGCATAGACACATTGTAAATATGACTGCATCTATTTGAATCTTTACTCCCTGTGATATAATCTTTAGGATCCAGGTCTTTCATGACTCAGTGTTAGAGGACAGAACCAAATCAGGCTATATTTTGGGTCGGTACCTTTGGTTTTTATGTGCAGTTGGTCTTTCAGTTTCTTAAGTTCTCCACTTGAAGTGCCTATAAACTTCAGATGGCCGAGGGAAGGGATTCCTTACATGGCAATTTTCACCAATAACATAAAGCAGAGTTCATGCCAATTTGATGGGCCTTTGAAGGTTCATGACATTGCAGTGAAGCAGACCTCGGTAACTTCATGCGACAACTTTATGGACAGTTTGAGTGCTTCACCAATTTCCCTCTCGTAATGGAACTATTTATGCTGCACGGGTGTGCTTTTGGCCTATCAAAGAGGAGCTCAAGGTAGAGCTGTATGTTCACACCACCTGGTCGGGGCGGATCTTCAATAAGCCCTCGGGACGAAAATGTGCAGTTGGGAGAGTTGCATGACCTTTGGTATGTGAGGCTCTGCCTGTTAAAAAGCAGAGTGGAGACACATGCTGCAGCAAATATACTGTATTATGTGCTTGTATCCTCCTTAGTTTAGATGGCCTGGTGAAAGTTAGTGGTTAGCATTGTGAGTGTAGTGTCCTTGAAATGGCCAAGTCAGACAGAGGAGACGGAAAGGTGCCATGAAATGGTCTGTGGAGGTCATGGCTAAATGATCTCAGGTGGCCAGATGGTGAGCTGTTGACCGCAGGAGGGGTGAGGCAAGTTAGGGAATCACCCAGGCAGGGTGGGGAGATAGAGGGGCCACTGTGGAGTGAAGGTGGGTGGCCTTAGCAGGCCCTTCATGTGTGTGTCTATGTGTATTTGTGGGTGTTGGTGGACTAGCCCTCGTAAAGTAACAAACCTCCTGATAGGTGAGCGAGGAATCCATTCATCAAGACTCCTGCAGAGGCAGATTTATGATTGAACCCGACACCGGGTTGTGCTTCCACACACCCTGCACAGAATAACCGAAGACCTCAATATACTCTGACATGAGCCATTTGAGAAGAGAGCAAACTCTGCTGTCATGAGCTGCCAATTGATTCATCAGGAATTGGACAATGGAAAAAAAACTACCCGTCAATGAATGACACACATTTTCACACCCCTGCAACCCCCCTCTTCGTAAATATCAGTGTATCACTTGAACTCCAATAGAGCTTCAGCAATTTCTCCTTACCTTAGCAGTTCAGCAGGAAGATCATTAGGGAGAAAAACCTGCTCCAGTTGCCCTGGAAGTCTTTCCTCTGACAGAGCCACAATGTTTCAAGCCTGGTTTGATTCATACTACTGTTTACTTGTTTAGAGCCAAGTGTAATTGCAATCAGATCCTCATGCATTGAAATCAAAGCATTTAAAAGGAAAAACCTCTTTAAAAAATAGCAGCAGAGAGGTGAATGCCATAAAAGACTTAACTTCACATTAAGAACTTTTAACCCTAAAAACAGTCAGTACTTTACCTTGTTTTAAAATTTGAGTTTTAATTCAAGCTTTGATTTCTTAATAAAGGTGCACTATGCAAAATTAACAAGGATTGGTTTAAGCGAGAACCTTGAGACTCAACTGATAAAAAACGAGAGAGAAGCACTTAATTCATCAGTGAGTTGGGCCAAATGACGAGAACCATGTAGACTCAATCACTCAAATTACATGCTTATTCCATGTTTTCCGTCAGCTGAGTCCTAAGGGTCCTCATTTAAATAAAACCAGCAATTTTGCATGGTATAGAAATATAAGAATGTCAAGCCAAAATGAAAATGTTTTGCTGTCTAAATACATGTAATTCACCTTGTCAAAAAATGTAAATGTATGTTATAATGCCATTATAATGCAGTTCACAATTTGCCTCAGGACTGTTCTCAAGCAATACAAATGTGACCAGTATACTTTATGCTGCAGTAGTCTGTAAATACAGTACATGTATGCTTTCCTCCCTAACCAAAATCTTCTTTCTCACATTTCCTGGTTAGCTCTGTGGGCACTGAAAGTCAGGCCTGATTCACAGAGCTCCTTTTCATATGCCTGTGTTCCTCCCTCCCACTCTGCAACTGAGTGAACCCTCTCCTGTCCTGTACCAGCATGCAGTGTGTGCCTATAGGGGCGGCACTGAAATACCACTGCCTCTAAATGGAAGCCCATAAGACAGAGTTCATAGACAGGCTGGGTCATAGACTGTAGGTGGTGCCTGTCAGTATTCATAATCCAAAATCATAGGGTGTGTGTACTGCAGTAGACACTTGATGTGGTGGAATTTTGATGCATGTTTGTCAAAGTATATCACTGACAGTCACATAGCTTATAATCTTAAAGGAGGATATAGCAATATGAAGCTTTTTCCCATCTCATCAAAATCCCTTTTTCATGTATTCCTACATGACCCCATTCACTTGCTATTTCAACCTATTTACGTGTCACGAGCTTTCAGCACCAAGTCATGCTTACACAGTTCCTACTGACTCTTAAAAATCCTGTCCAAACTATGAAAGGAAGGGCAAATAAAAGGGCAAATAAAACAAGCATCTGTTGCCTTCCTTTATAAAAGTAGCTAACAACAGAAGGATTATAGTAAGTTAAATGTACAAATGTAAAGCAGGGCACTGCTGTTAAACAGCCTAGACCCCCAGAATGGGTATGGTGTCTTAAATAAACAAATACTTTTTGTATTTTTCAACCCAGGTCATATTAAAATGCTGATACCCATCATTCATAACCTTAGATAGTACAACCTCACAGCTAGCTTTAGTGTGGAGGAACTTACCACTCTGTTGCAGCTTCTTGCTAATGTTAGCCTTCAACACAATCCAGCGGCCTCAATGACCATTACAAATGTCCTTTTTGAAATCAGGAAATTCACAGCACAGTCAATTATTTCCAAAAAATGGTTTTACAATACTACATTGCCTTGTAAACATCCACGCCATTCTACTGCTAAGTTGGCAAATGCTGCATTCACTTGAACTCGTGTACATCGGAATTTCCATCTTGTGAATTTATGACCTGTGACAACATTGTGTTTGCGATGTCAACTCATGAAAGATGGATTCTTCTTACTTATATAACCTATATTAATTTGTGAAACTCTTTATGAATGAATATAAGATATATAACAAAAAAGTGTTTTGGAAGCGCTTGTTATTAATTCACGAGTGCTCCGGGTGAGACATAATGACAGACTCAACAAAGATTTTACCCGTGATTTTCCGGTCACCGATAAACTTTTGGGATCTACAACAAAATCTCCAGGTCAGAGCCAAAACACTGCTTGTGTCTGTCACCAACGTTTATTAAGTCAACAAATATGGCCTGTTTAGCTTGCTGCAGGTAATTCCATGTTTCATTGCACTATTATTTGGCATTTTTCTTACTGGTGAACAGATAGCCCTTGCTGCTTCCATATTCCCAACCACTCTCTCCTCCATATTCTGAGTTTACCCCTCTTTTCCTTCCATTTTTCTTAACAAATGAGTAGTGTGTGTGTCCAGTCAAGTTTCAAAGATTACAAGATCTTAAACCTGGGAGCGGTTCCCTGCCAAAGTGTCAAAGAACACATGCGAGCAGTGACTATTTCTTTTTTCTGGCTTTGCCGAAATAAAGCCTGACAAGGAGCAGTTGCTTGCTCGGTTGTGTAGTTTGCACATCATATCAACAAGATATCAGATTACCAGAAAGAATTTTGTGTACCTTGAGCAGTTCAGTAATTTTGAAATCAAAGTCGTATCGTGTAAACTTGGCACAAGTGCCTGTAAGTGGCAAGTGAGGAAGCATCCCCTCAATTTTTTTCCCAGCCTAAAGTCACAGCAGGGGGCATTCCAGTGGTTCACCATGTAGAGCCCGTACCGTGTAGTCTACTACTGTTATT
The DNA here is from genome assembly GCA_900302615.1 of Holocentrus rufus. Taxonomy (NCBI): domain Eukaryota; kingdom Metazoa; phylum Chordata; class Actinopteri; order Holocentriformes; family Holocentridae; genus Holocentrus; species Holocentrus rufus. Next base: position 13,195 of record OMLF01019947.1, read on the forward strand.
TCCTTTCTCTCTGTCATGTATTTCCCTGTCTCTCTCCACTACACTGCAAACCAGGACTGCCCCTTCTCTATCACTGAGGCTGATGTTCACCGGTCATTCGTGTGGATCAACCCATGCAAGGCAGCTGGCCCGGACGGAATCCCTGGGCGTGTCCGAAAGATCTGTGCCCCCCCCAGCTGGCAGGGGTATTCACAG
>OMLF01019947.1:13409-25233 GCA_900302615.1 Holocentrus rufus
ATTCACAGAGATTTTTAACCTGCCCCTCTCCCTCCAAAATGTGCCCACCTGCTTCAAGTCCACCACCATCATCCCTATCCCCAAACAACAAACAGTAGTGACGAGACACCATAATGCCCTCCAGGCTCATCAGGAAGCTCCAAGACCTGGGCCTGAACACGGCACTGTGTGATTGGATTCTGGACTTCCTGGCAGACCGCCTCCAGGTGGTGAAAGTGGGCAATCACATCTCCCCACCACTGACCCTCAACACAGGAGCGCCACAGGGTTGTGTCCTCAGCCCCCTTCTGTATTCCCTCTACACCCACGAGTCTGTGGCGACACATGCTTCAAACACCATCATGAAATTTGCGGATGACACAGCAGTTGTGGGGCTGATCACTCTTGAACAGTGGTGCCAGGACAACCACCTCTCCCTTAACATCTCAAAGACCAAGGAGGTCATTGTGGATTACAGGAAAGAGTGGGGCACCCACCCCCCAGTCACCATCGACGGCACAGCAGTGGATTTAGCTAAGGAGAGTGGTGGTATGTCCCAGCACATCAGTGGGTGTGAGCTGCAGGAACTCCAACAGTGTCTCAGGAAGTCTGAGGGTCATCAAGGACTCATCACACCCATACAACAGCCTGCTCTCCTGCTGCCCTCAGGTAGAGGGTACAGGACCCTCAGAGCACACACCAGCAGACGGAGAAACAGCCTTTTCCCCCAGGCCATAAGACTGCTTAACAAATAACACACACACAGACACACACACACACACACACACACACAATCCAACAATTACACAGGCTAAGTGCAATTCAATTCAACTCATGTGCAATACCAGACTTAATGTGTATGTGTTCAAATGCATACATTTATTCTATTTTATTCTTATTTAATTTACTTCATCTTATTCTATATTCACTTTTTTCTCTTCTTAGTGCTTACATTTCTTGTAGCTGTACTTCTAAGCCGGCCAGCTCCAGAATCCCTGTACCGGGTGTCAGGGGCTGCCACATGGTGTCATGTACATAGAAATGCTAAAAATACTCTTTCTAGTTAGAGCCTCCCAGAATAAGTGTCTCACACATTTGTACTTGTGCAACTGGAGTGACAATAAAACATCTTGAATCTTAAATCTTGTACCTATAGCACCCAAAAAAGAAAAAATGCCCCAACTTTTTGATTCAGTGCTACTGGAAAAGTCGTCAGCTGTTCAAAATCATCACTTTTTAAGTCTTGTAAAGCTAAACAAAACAAAAAAAAATGAACATAAGCCTTTTGTAATGATGTTGATCTTTATTAGCTAATATTAGCAGACAGCTAGCACAAAACAGCTAGCATAAACAATTTGTCAAAGAGACACTGCGAAGAATGAAGGACAATATTAAAGTGCTACAGTAAATGCTGTTAATATTGGACTAGACCTCTTTCATGAAATAGCTAACTGCTAACATCAGCTAATGTTATATATCATCAATTTTACAGATGAAGACATTAGGCTGGGCACATTGTACTTCCGGAAAAAGAAGACCCTCGGCCTGATACGTTAAAACCAATCATTTTGGTGGAATTGGTCTGCGGAACAAGCAAAGCAAAAACATTTTAAGGAATTTATAAATCCCCCCCAGACAGATTTTTTAGGAAAAGAAGACATGTCCGGGTAAAAGAGGACATTTGGTCACCCAAGATATTACTTTTAAACATTCAGTCCTCCAGTGGACATTCAAGGTGGTGCCAGAAAAATGGAAATTTGTGATGCAGCTGCAAAGCCCTTATTACATGTACTGTATTCTTTATTTCCACCTTAATGCAGCTGCAGACTCACACTGTTCAGCTTGAATAACTCCATCAAGAACTGAATGCTCTGCTCCATTCATGCTTTCAACAAGAGCTGCAGCTTCCTCCTCTTGTCTTGTCACATTATCATCAACAGGCGATTATTACTTCATAGATGGTATAGCATATTTTCAACTGGTTATATCATAACAGTATATTGGCAAATAATGCAATTCCTACATTCCTCTTACTATCATAAATATTATTCAAATGATTATTACACCAAGAAACTGTCACACCCCTTATGAAGTAAAAATTGCTCCAAAAAAAACAACTCAAAAACCTCGGGAGTCTCCAAGACTCTGAACGAATGAATTAGAAGTTTTTAGTCCAAAATTAAGAATACATTTAGCTGTACTGCATTGGATCTGTGTTCACATGTCAAAAAATCAATTTTAAAGCAAAAGTATCTCAGGCCATAGTTCTAAACTATATGATTTTACTTGTCTGTAAGTGTGATTTTTGAGGGGATACTGCTCATGGGATTGTGCAGTGTTTTACAGGTGTTAAAAATCCATTCTGTGCCTGTAGGACACAAACTGACCAGAATACATAGCAGATGTAGAAGTAAAATGCACTGGCAATGCTACAATAATAGACAACTTATTTAGTGAATGTATTTTTAAAGATCCAACTAAGCGACTCTCTGTATAGCTTAATGATGTCTTTGAATGCCAGACTTTGCTAAATTATACAAAAACTCATAAACGAACCTAGTGCTACTGAGCTGCAATCATGGTCTTAGAAATCACCGACTTGTTTATGCGTTATCGGTTACAATGGCATGCTGCGAGGAATTTTAATTCTAAATTGCTGGCTGGAATATCAGTCCTGGTGTTGGTAAGCAAACTCATTAGCTCACTGTCAGGGGACAGTTTCAAATGGAGGACGATATTCCATTTGAAACTGCGCGCAGCTGCCCTGTTTGACCTTTGACCTCTTGGGGGTTTGGGGAAAACCTGTAGAGGTCTCAGCACAGCTCAAAACGAGTCATGTGGCAATCACCTCCAGTGCTGCGCTGCCTGTTTCTGCACTGCTCAGACCTGCTTTACCATGTCAGGGGCTCCAGCAAGCCATCCAGCACAAACCCCCAGGCTGACTTCCAGAACAGACCCCAAGTGATTGAGTGCGCTGCAGAAAAGTGCATAGGCAGGAAGACAAGGGGTGAGAGGAGAGGAAGGGAGTTGTTCTTTTCAACGTAGGCCTTTTTGCTCTTGCAGATTTTGTTGTTAGATAAGAATAGCACTTTTATTTTGCATGTTAAGATGCCTAATTTCCTACCATTATCATCATGATACATCCATTACAACCAGTTATACTAATGAGGCCATTAATCAGCCTAATGAATCCATTAGTTAGCAAATAATCATATAATATCAACATACTTGTCTTCAGCTAACAGAGTGGTATGAATAAGTGAACAAATATGACTCCTGTAGACTTCAAGTCTTTATGCTGAGCTAACACAAAATGCTACCCATTGGAACCAAACCAGTGGATGTACAGAGGTGAAAATGGTACCAAACATCTTGTCTCACTCTGGGTAAGTCGTAAAAAGGGTAACTCAAAATTCTGGGTTATTCATGTAAAGGTACACTGTGCAAAATTACAGGTTTGAAATTTTGAGGTTTGAAATTAGGTTCCTTTTGACTAAACTACCAAAAAGTGTGGAATTAACATGTAATTTGATGGTTGAGTCAACATGGTTCATATCACTACACCAACTCACTGATAGATTACATGCTAGCTTATTCCACATCTCAATCAATTGATTCTGAAGGGTCCTCACTTCAATCAACAATCTTAAATTTTGGATCGTGCACTTTTAAAGCATTAAGGTGCTACCATTGTTTCAAGAAAATCTGCAAAGTTGCAAGGGGGTCCAGATAATCTGCTCTGTAGTAGGGACCTGCATTGAAAGTATGAAGTGTCTATAATGTCTTCTTCGCATTTATGAATTTATGAAACAGTTTATAAAAATGAAATATAAAGTAAAATACATTATTGCACAAAATGATTAACTGGCAATATTGTTGAAGAAGCCAACCATTCTGAACGCTCTGCTGCCCTGAAAATGCAAAGTTTCCTAACATGACTGCATTACAGGCCATGTCATCACATCCTCACTGTAAACCAAGAAAATAGCATTGCCTTTGTATTTCATCACCAGGAAAAGGAAGCTGGTGGCAGTCTCACTTTCCCACAGTTATGCAGGAGCTGAAGCCATGGTTGCTATCTATGATCAGCAAAGGTAAAAGCATTTATGAACTGGCTATAGCTTGAATCACTACAGTGCTAATTGGTGATATAGAGTAGTAAAATGGACAATTATTGATAGGGACATGCCATGGATTATCACTTTGACATTCAGCAAGCTGTATCCTCTGTAGGTTTCACTATGACATGGGAAAACGCAGTGATACAGTGTATGAAAGGAAGAAGTTTAGATACATCCTGCTTTTGGGACTGGAGACCCAAGGTTTGCCATTTATAAGCTGAGTTTTGTATATGTGGCACAACATCTGCTATCAGGTTCCTCAGTCTTTTAGGGATTCATAGTCAGAATTTATTTGTCTGGTCAGAGAGGAAATTAATACAGAAGCGCACTGTATTCAACTCATTCAAGCATTTATTCAGTCTTTTCTAAACCTACTTACGAATGAAAAAAGAAATCTTCACCTAAGACGTAGTGAGGAATGATCACACAACAAGAAAAGAGGATTCAAAGAAGCTGAGCCATATAGACACTGATACAATGAACCTGTGCATGATCCAGATTAGTGGTTTTGAGCATGGCTGTGAAACTTTCTCTGGAACCACTTAGCGCTGTGAATGGTCTCCGTATGTGGAGTCCTTTGTTACTGTTGCCATTGCACTCTCGGCGGGTAAAACATTTGGCCTGCTCAAATGATGTCAGAGGAACGTGGCGGCTTTTTTTCATTACTTATTTTATTACAAATACAGAAACCTCCCATTGCCCGATAAAAGATCAAGGCAGGGTGTGTGCAATACAGATTCAGTAGGCGAAATTCTTCGTAGGGATGGGAAAGACTGCATAAGGCCATTGCGTATATCATGGTGAGCAGCTGGGTTTTGCTGTTGTCAGCTCTCAAGCTGATAAGTAAGTTTACTTCAGAGGGGGCCATTTGGAGGTAATGTCATGGTTCACCAAGATTATAACTTATTGCCATTGTACATGCAAACTTCTCTTGTACCCACAGCCCTAACAATGGCTGCAGACACATAACTAAAAAGCAAAAATATCACAACTGCTGTGAAGACATTAGTACAACCAACAGTGAAAGGGATAAAAGGCTAACATGTCCCCAGAAAACATCGTTTCTCTCTAGGATAGTCCTTGCAAGGAAACGTAGAAGACCCCTGTTATGATCCAGCTGTGTGGCTCCATTCGTCATGTGGTCCAGTCAAGCTTAGGGAGGTGCCCGCGCATTAGAGAGATAATTTGCAGTTAGGAGAGGGCAGTTCGGCTGAACCGGTGGATTGGGGCGAGGTGGAAAAACCGGAACATCAAACAGCGCGGCAAAGGAGAACACAGGGTACGTGACTCCTCTGCAAAATTGTGATTAAGGGATCTTTGAGCTGAAATAGAACAGCTGTGTCTAAGCATATGCATTATGGTTTCTGTGAAGAGAGGAGAGTGCTCACTTGCTAAGTTTGTGAGGAGAACTTGGGGTCAGTTGAAAGCTGTTGCAGTTCTGAGGACGGGTGTGTTTGGTTCTCATTTTCACTGAAAGGAAGCATAAAGCACACTGGATACCAGCTGACAGTGTATCCACTAGCCATGAAGAACAGCTAAACCCTTGTCCTGTGTGGAAATTCCCTCTTGCGTGAAATGATCAATACAAATAATTTACAACCTGTTTAAGATTTTTAAGGGGTCTTGCGGTTTATATGGTAAAATGTGCCCTTCATATAGATTTTCAAGGATGGAAAAAAACAGGGCACCTCCCAGGCCCCAGGATAGAGAATAATTAATGGAGTGTTGGAAAGCTGGGAGCCTTGAAGCTATGAAACATCAGTATTTCTCCATACTGTTACATTCTGATCAAATTTACATGCATCAGATATGTTTAAATATACAATTTTGTGTAATTCTGTGTAATTACTTGGACTCCTTGGTACTTCCAGCACTTTTAAGTAGCGCTGTTTAGGGGCATCAGCTAAATCCCTTGAAGTAAAATGGAAATGAGTCCCAGAGTGACAATGATTGGTTAGTACAAGTATGAAACCACAAACCATAACTTCACATGCCAGCCCACTGTGGTCTCCTCAAACCTCAGAATAGACTGAGGACATATAATATAGAGTCTAAGCATGGCTTAGCAGGAGTGGGAAAGTAAATGTTGGAACTGTCATATTTACATCTACACGTGATTTGAATTACATGGGAATCTGGGACAATGTGGAAGAACAACTTGCTGAATGGTATTTTTCTGTGCCACTTGATTTTGAGAGCTGCACAGCTGTGCTGTGACACTCCGTCTGACAGCTTCATTCACTTTACCTGCTTCTGGACCCTGACATTGGGTAACAACATTACTCATCCTGTAACTTTGAACTTTGGGTCATTACTCTGCAGGTCCTTCGTCTATGTCCGTGGTCGCTGCATTTCTGTGTTCAGGTCTGCAGGCAACATTCCTCACATTCTGCCTCCACGCTGGATTCTTGACCTCCCATCACCCTCGGCAGGGTCTCCTTCCAGAGTGGGTGACACCATGTTTGATCCCTTCCTCATCCCACCTACCTCCACCCAGTCTTCTCCTAAGTGGCCCGGAAAAGAGCAGATAAATAAACACATCAAATGGTTTAAGTCTGTCCATAGGGAGGGTGGGTTACAATAACAGAGCCCCCCTCATCATCATTAATCACAGGAAGACGCAAAGGGCCTGAGGTACCGTCCAGCAATAAATTGTACAAACCGTCTCTTTTTATTGAAGTCTTTACCTCTACCCAAAATGGAGGAGTTTCTTCAAGACCTTTGAATCCTGTGGTAAAGTTCACCTGTAGAATTCTAGAAGCTTCCTAATTTATGTATCCACTCACACTGAACCTTCTGAAAAGACAGTGATTGAAGGCAAGTTATTAAGAATGATTTAAGCATCAACCAAAAGAGAACTGCAGCCCACAATTGTATTGACGTCCAAGAAATATTGATACAACAACCTGACTGTTCAGGGGACAGTTTTGGATTTGGTTCTTTCATGACGTTAATTCTGGTGCACAAAGATTTGAACGCCCCCATATCCAATGTTAAACTGGTCATTTTGGCAAAATCTCCAACATTTCAATTAGGGGTGGGATTGGAGACTCTTTAATCCCATTTTACATTAAAATCTTGCCAAATGCAGTTTTAAAAAGCTTTTTGGTCCACACCATAAATCCAGACGCCTCTGCTATTGGTCATGTGATACAGTACATATAAAGTACAGTGATACAGTATGAAGAAAGTTGAGATGATGAGACGTCCATAACTTAGCTGTTACCAACATCATTTCAGGAAATCAGGACCTAAATATCTTTCTGATATTTAGTTTCTGAAGCTGTTTTAACAGGAATGTTTACCATACTAGAATATCATTTTGCAAAAATGTTGTCCTTGTTTGGGTTGACTTTCATATAAACCTAAAACTTGACTTCAGTGACCTTTTTCCTGTTGCCATCCATCAGCTATTTGCAGGGAAGCACTGATTAAACAGAGACAGCAAAAATAATTAATATTATTCATGACTTTGCCTGGATTCTGATCAGCTGTGGAGACTCTTGAGAATTAGAGGTTACATCTCTGCCTGAGATCCACCCTGTGCCATGATTATCTACCTCTGTCCTAGCTTCTCAGTGAAGCTTTAAGTATACGGGAGTACCTAGTTGACACCTCCCTTTTTTAAGCATTGTTTAGGTCTAAGGACCAAACAGAGATTATTTTTTTATTTCATTGACTCAACCGAGGTTTCTCACTGATTTCATTTAGCAACAAAAAGGGCAAGTGAAGAGGCGGCTGCAAGTGCACAAGATAACATCTACTTCTGTGTTTCTGCATAAAATGAAGACAAATTCAAATGATAGTGAAATTATGATCTACAGTGATCAGGATCAGGATAATCATTATAAATGAATAAATGCAATCCCAGACTGTCACCATTACGGACATCTGCTGGCCACATTTGAATCTTTGACAGTCAAATGTCTTTATTTGGACAGATTTCTCATCAGCTCTGAGATGAATTAAATACATGAATACATGGATACAAGCCTTCAAGATACAAGTTAATGGACTCGTGTGTGTCATTATATCCTGTCTGAGTTATGCAAACACTTTGTATTTGATATGTAACAGAAATGTGGGACATGGATATATTGAGTTTTAATTCATGGATGTGCCACAGTCCTGTCTCAGGGAGAGAGATGAAATGACTGGTGTTTATTATAGCAGTGTAATCCTAATGTTTATTATAGCCTCAGTATAGCTTGTTTACCCCTGTGGCCAGTCATGCTTTAAATTGATGCACGGTAGGGTGCTTTTTTTAAAACCAACCACGACATGGGTATGAACGCCGGTTGCTGATGGTTATAGAAGGATTTCGAGTGGTGTAACGCTTCAACACCGGCAGCCATATTGGAGAGCCTCGGCTCTGAAGCGACGGCTGTGAACTGCTAATTGTGTTTCATGTGGCGGCTCAGCTTTTGGGAAAGCTTCGCAATTTGTGCAAAGCCACTGTTCACAACATCTCACTTGGGCAAACGTATAAATAGCCTGGTCAAACAATTAGCTTGGCTTGAATGCTTCTGTCACCATGAGGGCCCGTGCAGAGGGATGACTGGCTCTGAGAGGGAGAAATGTGCAGACGTGAAACCCAAGTCACTATGCACTGGCATTCCACACCAATCTGAGAGATGAGCTTTGTCAAACACACACACAGTCCAGAGACAGAAAAAGGAAAAGGCAGGGAAACAGCTGTCTGTTGCTTTTGCTAATGGCCTTATAAAAACTGTCTGGAGTCCCAGTTAAATACTTCACATAATAGCTTTAATATTATTATCCTGTATTTCAGGATTTAGCATCCCATGGTCTGAATGTGGTTTCAGAGGCTTTTCCATGTTAGCAGTAAAATTCTAGCAGAAATGTTGAATACTTTTGTTATGGATTATTTACTTACAAGTGGACTTTTTCTGGCATATAAGCAAATTCAGAGAGATTTATTATCAGCACAAAATAGCTATCAGCAGCTTCAAGCCAAAATGATGCTCTCTTCCTTCAAATATCCATTTCAGTTGCATAAATAAAAAAAAAATTCAATTATCCCCCCAGCCCAACTCTGAGGCTTGTCTTTGACACATCTGTACACGCACAATGGAAGTGTGATATGCTTGGGACCTTAGCCAGTACCTGACTGCATTTTCCATGCAGGCTGCAGGATATACACACTATCCCACCACTGAGGCCCCGCTGCCCCATTCAGTGCCCCAGTCATGAAAGAGTCCATTTAAAAGCTTGGAGGCCGTAAATGACCTGAGTTTACTGTCTAAGGTGGTATTAGCCTTCCCTCTGTGCCCAGTCAGGGAATATATAGGCCATGCGGAGTTTATCAAGACTGTAGGACCCTGTTGAAGGACGAGGCTTCTCTGAGGAGGTTTTTTTTAAACCTCTAGGTATATGCTGCTCCTTTCAGTCCTTAAACATCCAGCATTGTTTATTTCACATTGTTTTGTTTTCAAATATATCATGGCTCAGGATAGGAAAAACGTTCATCATGATTCTAGATACCTGCTGGTTTCTATGATGTTTTTCAATGAAAAATGTGTGAAATGATGAATGTTTGTCCGATTCCGATCTCTAACCACAGCAGTAGGGCTTATGCCCCATTCATATGGTGTCGGGTTTATCGTATATATTCCAGTTCCCTAGTAGGAAGTGCACATGAACACTACATCAAGTTGTACAATCAAGGCGATTGGGATTCTAGATTTACCACAAATTGGCCGAGTTGTGACGTTTCAACATGGCTGCCCACACCACAGACTTTTCTGTGAAAGATTACAAATTTGATCTTAAAGTACCTGTTAGCTGAAATTTTAAAAGGTGAACCAAATGGTAAACTTTCCACTATGGTTGTTTTTGTAAACCACTGAAAACCCCACACACAGCTAGCCTTGTTGAACATTAGCTTAACAAGCTAGTAACATTTCTGCTTCTGCATTCCGAAGCACATGAAGGCAACTGGATTTTTTTTTTACATCTAACTTCGCAAAACTGGAAGTGGGAGCTTCCACACCATCCCCTGAACCTGATGAAGACATGAACACCACAACAGCTGGGCTACACCTGCTCTTCAGGGCAGAGATTCATACCCTGACTGTGATGCGAGGTCAAAATGGCTCCTGTAGTTATAAGGACTATGGTCTAGCCATCTAGACAATATAATAATAATACATGCAGGAAGAGCAGGTCTTTGTGGAGTTGAAGTTTAAAGTAGTCATTTCAGACGGTAATAGTTATGTGGGCTGTAAACCTCTCAGGAAGACAAGAGTGTGAAATAATAGCCAACAAACTCAGAGTGAGTTTGTTTCGGAAATAAGCCATTACAGCTTGACTGAGGATTGAACCAAACCAGTGATGAGTACAAGGGTAAAAGGAAAACTTGAATGCTAACCTTTAAAATTCTGCTAAGTAATAATGCATAACATTTTCATATAGAATGGTCTGTTTTGCTGCTCTCTCTGTGATTTCTATGACACAATAATGATTCAGTCTCCACACTTGGTGTCTGCCGGCTCTTTCCTGGGAAATATCCTCTAATGCACAGGAAGTGATGTGTTTTACCTTTCTGGTATGCTTGTAAAAAAAAAAGGAGAAAAAGAACTGAGGTACTAGCATGAGAAGTGACCATCACCATGGCTGAACAGACAGAGAAAAGTGCACCACCTACAGAAACTCAAATTTTATTAACAGAAACTCCAAAGAAAAATACACCACGATACTAAACCCACAGTTTGACAAGTGATCTCTGGGAAGTGCAGTGCATCTTGGACGGAGCCTGAACCTAAATAAGACCAAGAATCTCCCGATGTGGCAGATTACCACTTCACTGAAGCGCATTATTTTGCGTTGTTTCTATATTAACCTTTCTCCGGTGAACTTAAGCCAGTTTGGTTTTGTAATTACTTGCTGAGCAGCATCCAGTCCATTAGAGAGCCTGGAAAAAGACTCCCAACCTGATCAATCCCTGCAAGTGACTGTGGGTGACAGCGCCGACTAAACAGCTAAATTACAAACATCAGTGTTCATCACGGTGACTGATTTGTACCATATAATGTCTTGCTGACAGGATCAGAGGTCTTTCTTTTATTTCTCTTTCTTTCTTTCTTGACGCTATCAGTGCCTCAGCTTGCCAACAGAGGCAGTAACAGACCCTTGTCTGTCTCACCACCTCGTCACCTCTCACTCTTCCTCTCCTGCCCTCCACAGTCCAACCCCTTTTACCCTTTTCCTCACGTGTAAGGTTAGACTGATGTATGGTGTTGATGTTTGCCTTTTATTAAAAATCATATTTGGTCTAGTGTCATCCACCTATGGTAGGAAGGACAATTTGAAGGTATGCGTGAATGTGATCACTGGTATTATTGCTAATAGCAGTAATAGAAATATCCCAAGTTTCCCCTGCCATGTTAGTGACTCTAAAGAGCTTTAAAGAGCCTGGAAAGCCACGCTAATGGAATTTCATTAGCGTGGCTTTCAGTGGAGAGTTTTAGTGTCCCGCGATGGTCTCGATCAGCATCTCCCTGCCTCTCCTCTCCTTCACTCTGATGCTTTACGTCTGTGACGGGAGGAGGATCGAGTGTCTGCCGGTCCTCCCATCACCTGTGAAATTTCAGAGCCAGGCCACGCTGAAAGGGGGCTATTGTGTCCCCCCGATGAGGAATGCCCCTGCGTCGCTCCTCAAAGAACAGGCTTCATTTGCCCAGGAATTTGGAGGCATCTCGAGA
>OMLF01019948.1:3722-18803 GCA_900302615.1 Holocentrus rufus
ACGCAGCCGACAAGTCATCTGTTTTCCCGTCGGACAGGATGGAGGTAACAACAGAAGGGGAAAAAAACAGCCGCGAAGGCTCATGGGATATGTGGTTTTTGCCCGAAAGTGAATTAAAGCAGAGACCTTTTTATAAAAGAGAGACTGCGCACTCTAGCGCCATCTTTGAAACGCCCTCGGGCAGCAGGATCACGACCAACAAGACCAGAGCCCTATCTCTTTGAATGGGGAGCTGCCTGAATCTACCGTTCTGATGTATGTGTTGTCATTTGATTTCCATATTTAGTGACACTGTCGAACTGTAAACAACACAGAGCCATAAAATTTGTTCTGAAGGACATTAATACCACAGAAAAACGAAATTTTTAACTCGCGGAGGCTTGTGCGCATGCGCTATCTACACAGCAACATTACTTGCGGCAGCCTATGCCGTTGCCATGGTAAGTGTTAACACTCATGTCAGGCACAAAGTCTGGCCGTAACGATAGTTTTATAAACGTATACATTTACAGTTTTACCTGTATTAGTTCGGTGCTGTCCAGCAGTCTAACCGTTGTCTTCTCTGGGCTTGTCTGGACTTGTAGCGCTGTTGTACGTTAGCTCTGTCGTGAATATCAAAGCTGTGCGGCTACTTAAAATCTGAATATGTGATTGGCTGATAGTGTGCCTTACGTTAGCGTGCCGCCATTTTTAGCGTTTCAAAACTCCCTATTGTAAAGTGGCGGAGTGGACCGTCTTATTCTATACTCTAAAGGTCTTTGATTAAAGTGACGTAAGGCTCCCTCTGGTGGCCATTTTGGAGGTCAACAGTTTCTTGGGCTTTTCTAATTGTGGCAAATTGAGGCGTGAAAATAAAGAAAGTAAAGAGGAAGAATGAGAGCTCATTGTTTTCAGAGTCTGTGGGAAATATGGTAGAAATCACATTCCTGCTTGAAAATAATATTCATCTCAGATTTCACATGCTAAATAATTCAGTGTGCCCAATTTCTTAGATTCTGAATTATTTGACATTTCATCAAGGTGGAACTCTATCCGATTAAATTAAAAAAAGACATTGTTTAATTCTAGAGAAAGAATAAAGTAACATGAAGTTCTCAGTTTCTTAAAGTATTACGAGTTAAAAAAAAAAAAAAAGTATTTTGGTATTTATACAAGGTCAATCAAGTTATTCCTTCTTGCTCCAGGTAACAAGTCATTCCAGCATTTCCCACAGGACCTGAATGCAGCATCAGCACCAGAACAGCCACTGTTTTATCTTTACCTCTATACTTAGATACAATTTCAGTAATAATCTGAAAAAAAAAAGCATTTTCCCTCCACAAATCTGATAAATTATATTTCTTTAGTTTATCACAAAAAAAGAACAGATGCCAAGCTTTAACACTTTGATATATCAGTAAATTATTCAAGCTTTATTGATCAGTGGCAGGACAATTCTTCACATAAAAGCATCAGTATTCAAACAGCCTTCTCACTCGCACAACCCAAACACATCATACTCAACCTGAATTTCAGCAGCTGACAGCAAAAAAACTACAATTAGTGCAAAATAAATCATAACTGTGTTTTAAAAACTCTCTTTAAACACACCGTTTTCAATCCAGAGGTAATTACTGACCCAGCAGGTATAAGCAGTGATGCAGAGGTAAATAAAGAGGGTAAACTACAGCTTGACCTCCAGTGTGTGATCATCATAAGGCAAACAACCACTGAGAAAATTTGGTTTCTTTACCCGACCCCAGTGACTTACATCAGTTTGACACTACTTACTATATGTGCCATGAATTTCCACCACAGAGATTCATGTCAGTCTAAAAAAGTGGTAAAAATCCTATATAAAACCTAGAAAAAAAGCTGGCTAAACTGAGCTCAGGTGCATTAAGCATTAAGGTATCCTCTTGTGTTTTGCATCTTTTTTTTCAGATTCCTGTTTTTATGAGGAGGGAAATGACGACTGCTGGCCTGCTGGCTGCGTTCAAACCTGAAAAAAATCCACTTTCACTAGAATATAAAATTCATTAGCCAGAACAATCTCTTCTGAATAGACTATTAGTTTCAATCTAACATGTTAGATGAAGTACGACATAAAACCTAAAACTGTCTTAAGCAAATAACTACAATCAAAGAACCCCTGTCATGTTTTAATCAGTGCAGTCTTATATTATTTTATATTAATTTAGACATGGAGGAGTCAAAGCTTTCTCTCAGGCATTTGAACGCCACCAGCAAAGGTCAACCTCACGACATTCTCACATTACACTGAAGGTGCATTCACATCATATGGGAAAGATGGGAGATGGGAGTTTTCCATAAGAACTTGGTGTCAGCTTTCAAATCATAAAAACTAGTTGGGAATTCAGGATGGACCACAATTTGTCTGATTTCTTGATTTCTGATGTCAACAGTAAGAAATGCCTGTCGTCATTTCAAATAAAAAATCTTGCTGATCTAAGTCATTTTTAGATAACAGCTCTTTGCTGCAGCAGGACACAACTTGTTACTCTTGTTTTTGAGGCTGCAATGTTTGGTGTCCTGTAAAACATTAATGTACCACTCACTAAACAAATGTGTACCTAGTGTTTTTCAAACAGTGGCGTGAGCAGAGAGAAGCTCACAGTAGAAGCAACAGCACTCTTTATATGAGAAAAGAATGGGAATCATTATGAGGAGCATTCAAAGGCTCCAGAACACACCAATAAGTATGAATGTGATCATTTCCAGGTTGTTGCTTCAAAACTGTCAGAACAACCTGACAGATTCAAACAACTTGGAAATGTTATTCCCATATGACTGAATGCAGCCTGAGGCAGAAATGGCAGGTGCCATTATGGGCGATGTGGTACAAACCAGAGGTAAAGTTATTTTTCCTTAAAAATGACTCATCATAAAAACCTAAAATCTTACGTCTGAATGTGACCAGTATCTGGGCTTAGATGTCATTTTCTTCAAGTAAACCACAGGTCAGATTTACATGTGGCATTAACATGCATCTGGGCTGACTCAGCTGCAACCAAAACATGAAAAATCCTGGTGGACTTACTGGAGATCTGATAAACACGCTCCTGAAGTCACCACATTGACATTATAACTGTAACATTTCTGCATGTATCATAGCTTCATGAAAAGAAATAATCTTCAGCATGCAGATCCAACAAGGAAACAAACAAATCAAACAGAGGAGAGGAGGCAGCTTGGATAAAGACATACTTGTGCCAAATGGATTGTCAGCATATAGGTGGAAGGGGAACAAGCGTACGGCGCAGCTTCCTGTCAGTTTTAAAGGCAGTTAATATGATGCAAGGTGGGGGCCAATGTGGAAATCTGCATTTTTGTAAGGTAAGGGAAATATGATAGTAAATTTTTTACTAAAGATGCATGTTTATGTCAGGTGTAAATGGCCCTGCATTCACATGCTATGTATTTATTGGGGGAAAAAAAGTCAGAAGATGAAGCTGGAAAGTCAGAGAATGTCTTACTACCTGACTTTCTAAGTTATGATCTAGAGATAACCTTTGATCTTTTCAACATGGCAGAGAAATCAAGTTTTCATAAACAGTAATAAAACTCTTAAGAGTAACCATCTTTAAAAAAAACAAAACAAAAAGGAAGGTTTTCTATTTTCATGACGTTGATGTTTGTTTGTCATGTGTCTTCCAAGTGTGATTTTCTGACAAATTAGCACAGGAATAGCTTACAGCGCTGTTTAGCAGCTAACTGGGAAGTCTCAATGTTTCCCACCAACACGTGAGTACACAGCGTCATCCAGCTAAAAACATATGTAGACTCAATTCAAATACCAGACTGTTAATGCCAGATGTAAAGGGAGCCACGGAGGGTTTCACCTGAAGTTCACTGGTTTGCAATAAAAACTAAACTAAACTAAATCAGTTTTTAGCATTATTAGGTACTATTCTTTAGTAAAACCAATCGGTATTGTTAGCCTGCAGCTAACGGTACCCAGTGGTTGCAAAGAAGAATGTTAACAATGCTAAAGAAACCCAACAAAAACAAACACAAAACTGTTTTTAGCACTGTTAGCATTCTTCAGCAAACTGAATTGGTATTATTAGCTACAAGCAAACTTGGTAGTTTGCGACTGGCAGTACATTTTTGTAAAGAGAATTGCTAACAAACTAGAAATAAAACAAAAAACAAAATTAAAACAAAACTGTTTTTAGCATAGTCTGCATTCTTTAGTGAATCAGATTGGTACCACCAGATCTAAGCTAGCTTGGTAGCCTGCAGCTACCAGTGAGCTAATCCAATGGCTGCAATTAGGAAGGCTAAAAATGCTAGAAAGCAGTTTTCAGAAAATAGTCAGTTTGCACTCAAAATGAAACCATTGGTATCGCTAACTGTAAACTAGCTTGTTAGTTTACAGCTAGGAAAACTCACTGGTACCAATAAGGAATGCTAAGAATGCTAAAGTACAGTTTTTAGCAAATGTAGTGACAAACGGCTGTAAAAATAGATTCACAACGTCTAAGTTTCCCTTTCAGAAACAAAGATGTAAGGTCAAAGGTGAGCCAGTGGCGAGGCTCAGCAGTCGGACTCGGCCATCCTCTCAGGCCGGGCTGCCTGGCAGGTGCTGGGCGGCGTGAAGACGCCCGGGTCTCGGATGCCGAGCTGGATGTCGAAGAAGCGGGTGGAGGTGGTGACGCTGCTGTTCTTGGTGTAGGTCTCCTGCACCGGGTAGCAGTCCCTCATGGTGTAAACCCCGACCCAGGTCTCATCTGGAGGACAGACCAGGACAAGGACAGAGTTTTAATCAAAAGTGAGATTCAAACATCTGCTCTTCATAATTAGCAGAACATGTGACAACATGACTTTGGTCCATGGTTGACAGAATGACACTTTTACAGACTTGGATCGTCTGTCTTTGAGGTACTTTGATGAACTTAAGATAACACCATTTTTGATTCTGCGAGAGAAATCTTACACACTTGGCAGAGAAACATACAATTTACATGTATTTTCAACATACAGTATTATTCTTATAATGAGGATATTTGGTGAAAGTAATGTCAGGAAACATCTAAACTAATAAAAGAAGATTTGTTATGCATTATATTTGTATTGCAATATATGAATTTTGCCATCCCCTGTCACGAGCCAAGAAGGACTGCCGCCCATTACATCATGTCATGTTAAAACCAGGCTTACGTTTGCGCGCCGGCTTCCTGTCCGACCACTCGTGAACCGCCACCATTTCCCCGGCACCACCAATAAAGTAGGAATCCTCGAAGGTGGAGTTTTGGGGGATGTCGAAGGGGTCCCAGGCCTCGGTCAGAGCGATCTTGGAGCACTGCTTGGTCTTCTGCTCGATCTGGAACATCACCATGCTGTCGTACAGGTAGATGTACTCAAAGAACCTGAAGCCAGAAGAGAGGGAAAAACAGTTGAGGTGAGAGCGTCCATGGATGATGTACTGAGGTCTTGATACCTGTTTCCTGATACCCATGATAAAGTTTATTATACAAATGCAATAGTCAGCATTTTTTGGACAATCTTTTTTTTCTCTGGCTTGCTTTCCTAATTACTCAGAGAACTGTTTGCTTGTCTGAGGGGAAAACCGCTGTTTGTCGGTCTCAACTCTGCTGAGTCACTGATCAGTGTTAGTCTGCAGTTTATTTATCTAAAACACTGCATCCCAGCTCACAATCGGGATCACACACACACCAACCGTTGCACATAAGTCAGGACAGATTGTTTAACAGTGAATCAGTAATTGTTAGATACTTTGCAGAACTGCAGGCAAACCCGATCAGAGCAAAGCCAATGAAAAGGCTTTGTCTTTGTTTACCTCTGGTTATTTACCATATCCACATTTCCGAACTGGCAGTGCCTCTGACTGTGGGTCACTCTTGCATCAGTGCTGTGATACACATACTCATTTTACATGTTCAAAGGCAACAAACAAATCCACCTAAACTCAATTTACCCATTTTCAGGATGATGTAAGTTAAATTGAGACATACACAGAGTATCTGAAGGGGAAAAGGCATCAACTAAAGTCTTTCATGTTGTTTTTCCTGAGAGGGTAACAGGTTTTTATTATTTTGAATGCTGGATGTTTGCATTTTGAAGGAGAAAGCATGAATTGGTCCTTTTTTGAAAACATGTCTGATCTCATGTGTAAACAGATTAAATGATCAAATGTTACATAAAGTGCTTTTTACTTAAAAAATACTGATTGTTTATCTGGAAAAGAACAAAAAATTACATGTAAACTACAAGATATAAATAGAAATGAAAACATGGTTGATTACAAAAGCAGTTGTTTGAGCCTTATTTTGGCGTTTTAATTTGTTTTTATTTTTACTATTTTTAATTATTTTTTATTATTTGATCATTTTAGTCTCCCTTTTTGTCTTTTCTTGTTTTGTGCTATACAAATTAACTTTATTAGGGTTAGTGCTTGTTCGGCCACCTTTAATTACCACTAGTTATAATAAATGAGTGCAATAGCCAAAACACATGCACCCTTACATGGTGACCACATGGAAGATTAACTTGGTTGATTGCTAAGGTTTAAGCTAATAGAAATGCTTTTGTTACACAATAAACAAACCGACTCACTTTTGGCACGGGGTGTGTCTCTTGTGGGTCTGCAGGATCCGGATCCTCTGGGCCTGGGCGTCGTAGGAGATGTTGGCCCGGGTGTTCCTGCCGGTGCTGTGGTCGTACTGCACCATCCGGCCGTCCCACTGCAGCGGGGCGATGCACGGCTCCACCGGCGGGTCGACCTCCGGCCTGGGGAGGCCGAGGACCGACGCACTGGCCGCGGCCAAAAATACGAGCAAGACTCGGTGCATAACGAGGATCGCAGACAGAAATACAGCCGAGTTCTGTGTTCCGTTATTTGCTGTTGTTGTTTTCGTTGTTGTTGTCAGTAACGGTGAGTCAAGCTGCTGCAACGGCCGGTAACAAGCTATAAACAGTTACATCTATCGAGACTTCCGGTAACTACTTCCAAAATAAAACTTACATAGACAGCTATATTAGTGGCGTAATTATGGCGGTCATCACAAACTTCAGAATACAAGCCTCGCTGACAAACACTGCATCCTTGCCAAACAAATCGTATCACGGTCAGATTCAGTTTCAATTAATTATTAAAACATTTTTTATTTCTCAGTATGGCTCTTCACACACCAGAATAAGCTGATTTCGTGTATTCCATTATTGTGTATTGACAGCAGCTCCCTGCCACCAGATGGCAGACCACAGTGGGTGGGATTTTCCACCAGAGCCCCTCATCTCCGCCAGTGACGTCACAAAGGTTCAAAGGATGAATTCATCACTTTGATGACGGCGTCTGCAGCCCCACCGGGGATGAAGCACTGATCACAGGGGGGACTTATAAAGGGACTGGCACAGAGCCTGCAGGATGCGGGCTGCTCCAACCTGGCCTGGAGCAGTGTCTCAGGACGCAGCGAGCACCACAATCTATGACAACTAGGATCTATAGGACCTAGGAGAGCTGACAGAGCCGTGATCTGACGATGGTGGTTGTTGCATCATGGGGTGCCGCTCCAGACTGGGTCTGGGTGACACGATCTAGAGTGGCACCCCATGAAGAAGCGAGCCCCGCGATCAGTCTGTGGCTCTGCAGCCCCCACCGGGGTTGAAGCAGCCCCATGAATTCCCCGATTCACTCGGGGGGCTTATAAAGGGACTGGCACAGAGCCTGCAGGATGCGGGCTGCTCCAACCTGGCCTTGAGCAGTGTCTCGGGACGCAGCGAGCACCACAATCTATGACAACTAGGATCTATAGGACCTAGGAGAGCTGACAGAGCCGTGATCTGACGATGGTGGTTGCTGCATCATGGGGTGCAGCTCCAGATTGGGTCTGGGTGACACGATCTAGAGCGGCACCCCATGAAGAAGCAAGCACCGTGATCAGTCTGTGGCTCTGCAGCCCCCACCGGGGTTGAAGCAGCCCCATGAATTCCTTGATTCATGGCGCTCACTGGAGGAGGAGCACTGGAGTGCTCGCTGCGTCATGAGGCGCCAGTCCAGACCGCGTCACCCAAACTCAGTCTGGATGGCACCCCATGATGCAGCGACCACCATGATTAGACCACGGCTCTGGTAGCTCCTCCAGTGAGGGTCCACAGAGCCATGAATCAAGGAATTTATGGGGCTGCTTCATTCCCGTAGGGGGCTGCAGAGCCACAGACTGATTGCGGTGCTCGCTGCTTCATGGGGCGCCACTCCAGACTGGGTCTGGGTGACACGATCTAGAGCGGCGCCCCATGAAGAAGCAGGAACTGTAATCAGTCTGTGGCTCTGCAGCCCCCACTGGGGATGAAGCAGCCCCATGAATTCCTTGATTCATGGCGCTGTGGACCCTCACTGGAGGATCTACCAGAGCCATGGTCTGATCATGGTGGTCGCTGCATCATGGGGTGCCACTCCAGACTGGGTCTGGGTGATGCAATTTGGAGCGGCGCGTCATGACGCAGCGAGCACTGCGATCTATGACAACTAGGACCCATGAGAGCTGACAGAGCCGTGGTCTGACAATGGCGGTCGTTGCATCATGGGGTGCTGCTCCAGACTGGGTCTGGATAATGAGGTCTGAAGCGGCGCCCCATGAAGTAGAGAGCACCGCAATCCATCTGTGGCTCTGCACCCCCCACCGGGGATGAAGCCATGTGAATTCCCCCCATGATCAGACCACGGCTAGGGCGGCTCACCAAGTGAGGGTCTACAGTGCCATGAATCTGCAGAGCCACAGACTGATCACGGTGCTCACTGCTTCATGGGGCGCCACTCCAGATTGCTTCACCCAAACCCAGTCTGGAGCGGCATCCCATGATGCAGTAACAACCATCATCAGATCACAGCTCGGTGGGCTCTCCTAGGTCCTATAGATCCTAGTTGTCATAGATCGCAGTGCTCGCTGCGTCCCGAAGTGCCGCTCCAGACCGCGTCACCCAGACCCAGTCTGGAGTGGCACCCCATGATGCAGCGACCACCATGATCAGACCATGGCTCTGGTAGCTCCTCCAGTGAGGGTCCACAGAGCCGTGAATCGGGGAATTCACGGGGCTGCTTCATCCCCGGTGGGGGCTGCAGAGCCACAGACTGATCGCGGTGCTCACTTCTTCATGGGGCGCCGATCCAGATCGCGTCACCCAAACCCAGTCTGGAGCGACATCCCATGATGCAGTAACAACCATCGTCAGATCACAGCTATGTCGGCTCTCCTAGGTCCTATAGATCCTAGTTGTCATAGATCGCAGTGCTTGCTGCGTCCCGAAGCACCGCTCCAGACCACATCACCCATACCCAGTCTGGAGTCGAACCAGATGATGCAGTAACAACCATCGTCAGATCACGGCTCTGGTAGCTCCTCCAGTGAGGGTCCACAGAGCCGTGAATCGGGGAATTCACGGGGCTGCTTCATCCCCGGTGGGGGCTGCAGAGCCACAGACTGATCGCGGTGCTCACTGCTTCATGGGGCGCCACCCCAGATTGCGTCACCCAAACCCAGTCTGGAGCGGCATCCCATGATGCAGTAACAACCATCATCAGATCACGGCTCGGTGGGCTCTCCTAGGTCCTATAGATCCTAGTTGTCATAGCTCGCAGTGCTTGCTGCGTCCCGAAGCACCGCTCCAGACCACATCACCCATACCCAGTCTGGAGTCGAACCAGATGATGCAGTAACAACCATCGTCAGATCACGGCTCTGTCGGCTCTCCTAGGTCCTATAGATCCTAGTTGTCATAGTTCACAGTGCTGGCTGCATCCCAAGGCGCCGCTCCAGACCAGGTTGGAGCAGCCTTCATCCTACAGGCTCTGTGCCAGTCCCTTTATATGACCCCCGTGTGAGGTCAATTGGCGTCATCATTCAAAGTGATGATTTCATCCTTTGAACCTTTGTGACGTCACTGGCGGAGCTGAGACTGGCTCTGGCGGAAAATCACACACACAGAACTTGAATGGATAGAACGGGCACTGCATTGTCGCGGTCATTTGGCTGGTACACAACTAAACCGCGATTATGGTGAGTTTGAATCTTTGTCCTGCTGTGTTACATCAGCTCAGAAAGCAGTCAAAACTCAACTGAAATCTGACATCAGCGACAAGCTTAACAAAACATCATCAAAGACTGAGTTTCTCCTGTTAGCTCCTCCAGTCAACAGCTGCAAACTAGCAAACATGATTTGTAAGTATAATCAAATACCTTTCCCTAAATATAGCTCCTTATTGCTTGAAATTGCGTTAGTTTAGTCGGACTTCAGTGGACTCGCAATTTTCTTTAAGCGGCTAACGGACCCCGGCTGAAACCGTGGTTAAAGTTAACTCTACACTACAACGATAACCAACTATGAACAGTGCGGCTCAACTGTGCAGAGATGTCAAAACTTTTTGCCTGACCTGATTTAAAAAATAACACCGCTGCGTTTGGTGGCAGCAGTGACAGCTAGAGTGAACAGACTCCTTTCCCCTGGTTCGCTGTTAAACCTCTGCCTCACTCACCTCAGAGACTCAGCAGCAACTTGCCCAAATCAGAATTAAGCCCAACGGTACCATGGCAACGGTACATATAAAAATGGCCACCGCTCTGACCATCCTGAAGCGTTGATTTGAAGGAGAATGACCGTTCTATCCATTCAAGTTCTGTGTGGCAGGCTCAAATCATTCACAGCTGCAGACCCGCTGCAGTGAACTGAGCAGTATAACAGTATTTCAGATTCAGATTCAGAAAACTTTATTGATACCAGCAGGGAAATTGCTTAAAATTGCTTAAAATTTACAAACATGCTGAATTGTAAAAGACTTGTAAGACTTTTAAAGGCTTGCTAGCTCTCTAATCAGGACTTTAAATCAGTTAAATGTAACTAATTAGACTGTGTTTTACCAGCCAGCCAGCCAGCTAGTGTATAACTTCTTGTCAAGAAAGTTCAAGTGAACCTGAGGTAGTAGGTGACTCCTCTGCCTAAAGTGAATCTGATTCAACCACTAGGTGGCGACAGTCAACCATCACTGTTGGACAAATCATGCTATCAATCACATGTAGACAGGTAGTTGGAGTTTGATGTTTACACACACAAGTATAAATACATTAATACATGGGAACTTGTTTCTGTTCGTAGTTTCGACCAGTTTAACAGACCTGGGTTAAGGCGAAGGCAGTGTCTGATAAGAGATTTTTACAGAAAGGAACATTGTAGTCTGAGGATGTTACAGTTCATCTGACAGCTTTGACTCAGTTTTCACATCAGAGTTTTAACGTCCAAAAATAAAGATAATTGTGTGCAACTGTTTTTGGATTGTCCTTATTTAATTTTAGTAGTGACAGCATTTGAAAATAATATGGTTGTTCTCTAGTCTCTAGTCATAACGTCAAGCAATAAGTTTTGAACAACATGCAATGGTCATTTTCTATTATTTAGAATGAACAAATACTATGTTAATATTATGTTTATAAATGATATTTATACGGCTCAATTCATTAAAAATCTAAAGCACTGATTATATTCACTACAGCTGTAATCAGTGGTGGAAAAGGAACCCAAATTCTTCGCATAAGTAAGACCAGCAAAATAGAAAAATACTTTACATTGGTAAAACTATTGTCAGTAAAATGTATTTGAGTCAGAAAAGTAAAAGTAGTCACTGTGGTTCCTGCCAGGGTTAAATTATTGATGCATTAACCTGTAATAAATATATGAATGTAGATCTAACTGCTCCATACACTGTTGGCCAGTGTACACTCTAATGTGTTGATGCTGATGAGAACATCAACAGTGTCCTGCAATGAATTGTTATTTAGAAGATTTTTATTATTATTATTTATTATGTGGATTTGTTATATTCTTATAAAAACTCGCTAGGGTGGTGGAAATTATGCCTTCAAAAATGAATGTATGAATGAATTAATAAATTATTTACTCAGACTTGACACTATCCGCCAGCGACACCACGGCGCAGATTGATGACGTCTTCTCAGCCAACATGGTGAAGAAACAACGTGGAAAAACAGCTTCGGCTTCAAAAACAGGAGTCGGCGAAAAAACAGAGCATGATTTCAGCTTGGTGCTCGACTCCAGCGACGATGAAGCACCAGAAGAGGTGACGTTTGAAGACTCGAAGGCTTCGGCTCTACAGAGTATGAAACAGGCGCTGGACACGGCCAGAAGGTAGCTAACGCAGCTAGCTAGCCGCGGCGCTGGTAGGGAGAGAACATCACTCAAAATCCCTATGTTAAATGTTTTCTCTCCTATCAGTAGAAGTAGGTAATATAAAATATAATTCAGTGCCTGTTCCGAATCGGTAGGATCCACTCTTACATTCGGCATACACTCAATCCACTAAGCAGCAGTTCTCAATAAAATTTGTATTTGTTGACACCGTAGGAAGTGACTTTAAGTTGACTTGGTGGGTGCTGCTTGTTGTTATACGGATGCCGATGGGAAGTACGGCTCCTAAAGATTCAGAAATGGTGTGAGTTCATATTTTGACGTGTGTACGTTTGACTGTAACAAAGAGAACGCTACACTGCTGAAATACTGAACTGAGTTTGGCATGAAGTTCTTCAGCAGTACGTGTCGGTGCTCATACCTGTGTGCCAGCTGAACGGAGTGAGCAGATGATGAGGTCAACTTGTCTTCTGGTTGCTAATATGAATGTAAGTTGGTCGGTGACGCTAACGGCGCCTGTTTACAGGGAAAGAGAGCTGCTGAAAGAAAAGAGGAGGAAGAGGCAGGAGCTGTTTCAGGAACAGAAGGTAGGTTTGTATCTGTGTGAGAAAAATGTCAAACAAGACCACAGGCGTTCACAGACAGCCTGGGCAGCAGATGTCAGTGTCTTTGAATGTTATTTTCTTGCAGTACAGCGTCTCTCTGTGTGGTCTGACTTCACTGCTGTTCCCCACAGAAAAGAAAGCTCCTGCCCGCAGACGTCCTGGAGGAAATCGATGCAGCGTCTTCAGAGTAAGTTGACAGACGGTCTCATTCTGCTTCCTTAAACTTTCACTCTTCAGTCCCTTCATGAGGATGACTGTTCTCTTTGATTCTGTTTTTCACAGGAAGCAGAAACTGGCTGAAGATGAAGGTAAAGATGCTTCTCTTCCCTTCTGATGTTCAGGCTTCATACACTTATTAACCAGTGATCAATGACTTTTCCATACATTTTAGCCCCATTTCCAAGACCGAAAGAAACTATCTTTTAGAGTTGCCAATTAAAATGTGTAGATTTTCAATTATTGTACATGAGCTTATATTAAACAAAGAGTAACATAAATACACCAAGATAAGATTTATTTTGCAGTTGGTTTGACCAAATATGTGGATTGGATTTACCTGCAGATGTAAAATAAGGTTTTGACATATTTTTCCTCTGGTTCCAGCCTTTTTTTTAAATGATCAGTTAGTTTTTAACAGTTATTGCTGCTTTAGTCAGATTTTCATAGCTTTTCCCAACTTTGATAAAATAATACATTTCCGTAACTTTTTCAGAGCTTGGAAAATTGGTATAAAATTTACTGACTTTTCCAGTTTTTTTCCTGATCGTACAAATCCTGATAATTACTTTTGAACATTTGGCTGGTTGATCCTTTTCCAGAGAAACGTAAACTGATTACAACAGTGTGATAAACTTCACTTCCTAAATCCAAAACCTTGTGTTAATCCTGATTCTGAAGTTTAACTGACTCATCCTCTTGTTGCCCGGCTGCAGAGCAGCAGGATGAAGAAGAAGAAGAAGAGGAAGGAACAGGATCAGAGGAAGAGGACGAAGGACAAATGATAACAGCGAATATCCGCAAGTATGTGAATACAGATTTTTTTTTTATTTATTTATTTTAATCTATCATATCCATATTATATCCTGGCCTGTCTGGATGCTTTGCCCTGTGTGCATCATATTCCAACTTGTGGTGGTTTGATGATCCAATTGATCAGACATTGATTAATATCAGCAGTCGTTGATCCCGGATGTGAAATCCGGTCGGCCTGCTGGCGGCTGGCCGGCCTCACATCTGGTTTTCTGAGGCAGAAACTTGCAGGCTGCTTGCATCATCAGTCAGCTGTAGTTTGACTTTCATTCTGTTTCATCCGCCGTCTGCCAACAACAAGCCTCACGTTCAACATCTGAGTTTTTACTTATTTACTGACGCGCTTTGGTATTTTATTCTGGAGGAGCTGTTTTGTAAGATGATGCCTTGATGAATTTATTTATTATGTGGGGAAACGTTTGGAGACATGCTGTTCATTTCCAAATCAGGTTGCTTTAAAGAATCTAAGGTCAGGCCAGCAGAGTCTCTGCTGGTATCTGCTGCACCACGTTTCCTCATCAGTCCACATGACTCATAAAACCTGACTGACCTGTGTGCTGGTCTCTGTCAGTCTGAAGGGGAACTACACGGTGCAGACGGTGAAGGGCCGAGCCGCGGCGGCCTCGCAGCAGCAGGCGGCCGCGGATTTCCTCCAGTCCAGACTGTACGGACCAGGGAGCTGCAGAACCACCAGTAAGAACAAACCGTCCCGCATCTCTCATGTGACAAAGAGGCTCAGGTTTTCTAATCTGTGTCCATCCACATGTCTGTTCATTTTCCAAATAAGCTGAAGAATCAGGAGTCCGTTTAGAAAACTTTATGAAAGAGTTGATGCTCAATCCAAGATATTTATCTTGTAAATGTAACACAGCTGCAGCTAATGATTAGTTTTAATCAGTGATTAATCTATTTTTGCGTCATTTAGTGTCTTAAGTGTGAAAACTGCAGCCAAAAACCCCAAAGTATTAATTTTATAATGATATGAACGGAATAAAAGACACCACATCTTTAAATTTTAACGGACACTTTAAGTTATTGTCCTCAAGATCATGAGATTGTGAAACTGAAATTCTCCTGCTTCTTCAGCTGAAGGCGTCATTTGCTCTGAATACTGTGATCCTAAGTTATTCTGTTTTTGTAAAGTATCACCAATATGAATAAAAACCCAGTGCAAGCTACACTCTGTGGCAGTAGTCTGAGGACGATGATCTGCCTCAATTTGAGCTTTGCTACAGCGACGCGGCGTCGCTCCGCAGCGCGGCGTCTCAGCCGAGCCGCCGCCGCCGAG